>JAQYXR010001198.1:0-38855 GCA_030545055.2 Neoaliturus tenellus | reverse complement strand
TATATTATATATATATATATATATATATATATTATATATATATATATATAAATATATATATATATATATATATATATATATTATTAATATATATATATATATAAATATATATATATATATTAATAAATATATATATATATATATATATATATATATATATATATATATATATATATATATATTAACTTGTTCTTTATCCAATAAAAGCAAAATAAAAATAAATAACTAACTGACCCAATTCCACATTAACAGTTAAAATACTCATCAAGACAATAAAAGTTCTTTGTTAATAGCCATTCTTTTGTATGCTTTCTAAATTGTATGGGTGATGATATATCTTTAAGTTCTTTCGGTAGTTTATTAAAAATTTTTGAACCTATATACTGAGGAGAGGTTTCATATAAAACAAGTCGATGACTTACTGGCCTAGTATTATCTTTACTTCTAGTATTATATACATGTTTACTTTGACTTTCCATGAATATCCATATTCCATATGAATAACCATGGTCAAGTTTCTTTTAACCCAAAGTGCTATTTCCAATAGGTTTTGGTCATAAAGAGTTAAAATTCGAAAGTCTTTAAAATACTGTCCACATGAAGTTGTTTTGGTTATTTTAGCAATTACTCAAATGGCTTTCTTTTGAATTTTGAATATTTTTTTTTAGAATGACTGGAGTTACTCCACACGAGAATACCATATGACATTATGATTCTACAAATCCGAGGGGTACCTGTGCAGTGCAATGCGCTGCATTTACCCGATTACGTTAGTAATATAACCTTCCCCTTTCTATATTTAAAATTTGTTTTGCTTAATTTAAGATATTGTTTTGACAGTAGACTTTAGACTTTTGCCAATACATGTCCACTTGTCAATGCCAAATAAACGATTCTTGATTCTTAGTGTTTATAAAAAATGTCAGTACTGTAGCTTAAAAAAACTATTAAAAATATTTTATTATGGCAAAACATGGCCCAATAGGAGAAATACCCAGTTCACAAGGAGTATAACAGTATTTTATCTCGGTTATCCCTTCCTCCAGGATTTTTTGTTGTTGTTTCTTCCATGTTAATAATTTTTTCTTTTATAGATTCCTCCAACATCTAACATTAAAGTGTTCTTACCAGATGGTACAGAAGTTGAGTCTGAAGAGTATTTCCAAACATTACCAAATCAAGTGACACTTTTTTTGAAACGAGATAATGAAAATCTTTTAACTGGTAAGTGCCTGTTTAAAGTATTTATGTTAGTTAATATTTGTTATAAGAGTAGAGGCCTTATAATACACTTGGACGGAAAGGGAGGGGGGTGGGAGGTTTGCTGTATGGAAATACAGCAGAGTCCCGCAAACCCAGACTTTGATAACTCGGAATTCTGGATAACTTGTAAAGCCTGCCAGAGGAGTAAGTGCCAGGATTAATGGCTTTCAAGGTGCCAAGCGCCATGGCGTCGGCTGTAGCTATGTGGTGCTGCTCACAACTCACAGTGCAGTGAGTCACAATCTAATATAATATATTTGGGAGACAGTAAAGACACTCGATCACTTCAGGTGTCTCCCTAAAACATCAACAAGCATACCGATGGCTTGGATTGTGGCCTCTGAGTTAACTACAGCCAATAACGAAACCGTTAGAATCCAGTTGTTTATTCCATCCGCCTATGCATCAGATTTGTTTGGAAACCACTAAGTGCACCACCTGTCACCCTCCCTTCACCAGCAGCAAGCCTTTGTTGAGTCATTAGGTATGTCCAGGGCCGGCGCACCCATTAGGCGAACTAGGCAACCGCCTAGGGCGACGGCAAAATCAGAATTTTCTTTTTTAACTGTCTACACCAAAAAAAATGTTTTTTATACCTAACGAAGCACAAGTGAAAAATGTATGAAAATACTGTAATTAATGATAACAATTTTTTAGTTAATTTATTTTGATTTCGTTTAGTATATTGCAGCACTGAATGAATCGCTGGCACGCCTGACACCAATGTTGCCGCGCTATGATTCTGGGTCGAGCAAGGGCTTGCACTTATCACCTGACGGCCTTGTGCAACACTGTTTCCCCCACAGTATAATCTATACTGTAAAAACACTTTTATTTAAACTACATGTTTTAGGGTGACCCCCACATGTTAGGAGATACCAGTAACGATTATGCCGGTCGCTAGGCGCGATAAGTGGCCCATACAGTGGCAGTGCGCGGCATGTTCATGCAATGCTGGATGAAAAATCCTCTTGTGTGGAGTACAACGTGAGCCACATGACGTGCACTGCACGGCTGGTCTCTGGAATTACACTGAAATTTAGGCACGACTCTTGCTGAAGTACGGGCCATTGTTCATGTGTGAACCGCTGTCAGGCAGACATGTAAGAAAGATGGTCAACTGTCGGAGACTGTGTTTTTGGAATAATGGTTGGTATTACATCAAGCTTACTATTAGGTATCAAGATTTAGTCGCTTAAGAAACAACACCGCCTAAGTGACATTTGTGGCAAAATCGAGATTTTGCATCTCTATGAAAACATATGCTTTTTACACGTCCTTGCGACGTAGTTTATTGAAAATCCAACAGAATTCGCTGCTATCGTGATTCTTCTAACACCGCCTATCTCACTAACTAAAAAAACACCGCCAATGTCCACCTCCACCAGTTTTGTTCAAGCATGGTTGTCAACAAGAGACGGATGTCATTTTGCATAAGGTGAAACTCATTTAACATTTTGATTGATTTCCATTGATTTTTAAAATATTATAGTTATCTATCGCCTTGGTTATAAAACAAAATTTTAAGAATCAAATTAAATGGTTTTTTTTTTTTGAGATAGGTGGAGTTATATCATACTCTTCATGTACCTAATACAACACTGCCTATATCCCTCGTGAGTTTTTTGGCTCTCCTGAAAAGTTTACATTTTGTCGCTTAGGCGGTGTTGTTTCTTAGGCAATGATTTGGTATTATTTGCTCCGCCTTTTTCCTACAATACTTTCGGTAATCGTCGGGGTTGATTAATTTCAATTCCCTTAATAGGATTAGTTTCATATCTGAGAACCATTTATTTTTAATAACTAACCTTTATAACAATCTTTCATTTTCTTTTCACAGTTTAATTATTACCCACAGAATCAATTAAAAGAACCACCAACAACTTTCATTTGCAGACTGACATTGTCACATTACGGCACAATACATAAGACTGAGCAGCATTACCGGTGTAGGTGCTTTTTTGCGTGCCTTGCGGTGCACGACCGTGTATGGACCGAGTTAACTCTACAGCCAATCACAACAGGCACTCTTGAACCATCACTCGCACTCCAAGCCGCCAGCATAATCGTTATTAGTATGTCTGTTGGTTTCGAGGCACACGTGAAATAACCAAATGTCATGACCGTCTTCCAAAAACCTTTTTAGACTGTGGAAGCCCCTACAAACCTTCCTCTTTCTAGCACATGTGTACAACGTACAACCCACTCGCCGATGCAACAGTGATAACATCTGATCGTGAATTTGGCTGTTACTGCAAGTGGCTTTGCAGCATGAGGAACCGACCGATTTTGCGACTCAATTCCCACTCGGCACTGCATGCATGTTACTTTTAGCAGCAAATAAACCGGGTTTCTCCAGTCCATTAAATCCTTTTCTCGTCGCTTACTTTTTTCAATTTCAGTTTCATTGTACTCACCAAGGTACCAGTAACTGTGAACGTGAAAAATAGTGTAGAGAGTAAATAATATTGTCGCACCACCATAAGCAAATTTCATCACGATTTGCCGGTGAATGTAAATTGTTTTAGATGCTTTAACGAGGGTATAGGTTGAGGTAGAAAGGGAAAAAATGAGTGGTTGGGGGGGGGGGGGGGCAAATGTAACCTTGGCCTAGGATGCCAAAAGTGCTAGAGCCGGCCCTGAGTATGTTCAAACTTGTGCGCTGAGCGCATGCCCCATAGAGGAATGCGTTAAAGTCATGCCCCATTTGAGGCAAGAGAAGCTTGATTCTATAGCGCATGGCGTGGCGCAAGCAGATCCACCAGCCTTGGATTTCTGTGCATTTTAACAGGCATTTTTTGAAAGTATTTTGTGTTGTGTCTGAGTTGCCCGTGTATGTAAAGTTAATAACGAAAATATCTTGAGTTTATTGAAGACTGCAGATCTCAAATGGGTGTTTGTGTGAGAAAAACAAATAGTATTTCAAAGTTAATTGTAGAAGTTTTATTAATTTTTAAAATTAATTTAAATTAAATATAAGTATTAAATAGTAAACATTAATTATGACTCATTAATGTAATTATGAAAACAAATTTATTCAGATAAAATCAAAAGTAAAATATCTAATTCGTTTTAATTATTTTTGTGTACATTCATATAAAAATTATTGTACAAAAACTAAATATGCCACACCAATTCCTCCAAACAGTATACATCGAAAAACACAATTAACTTGAGGCATGAGTGTGGACAGATGATGAACATACCTCAAAGTGCATTAAGGCAAAGTGGCGGCCTTAATGCATTAAGGCATTAAGGCAAGCGTGGGGCATATTGAATTGAACTCAAGTTGAAATTGAAAGCACACAAGGTGGACACAGCTATTGGCTTTCAACTGCCTCTTTCACAATGTTCACTTGTAAGGTTTTATAGTAGGCATCCAGAACGGTTTTTGTTTTTATTTCGTTATAACAGTTGAGGTTTAAGTTTTAGTTTTGTATTGGGCTATGTACATTATGCAATAAATAATGTTTTTATAGTAATAATGCAAACTATTAGTACTATTTCTTATATTACCTTTTCCAAAACCCGGAATTTCCACAAACTTGGACACCGTTTGGTCCACATTAGTCCGGGTTTGCGAGACTCTGCTGTACTGTACAATGCAGGCAGCCTTCATTAGGCACAATTTAATGAGATAAATGGACTCAACCACCTCACCTTAAAAATGTTTAGAGATCACCAAGTATACTTATCAAGTATATTTGGAACTTTTATCAACTATATTTTACCCAAGATAATTAAGCAACTGTGGTAAATAACACATAACCTTGAAATACCTTGAAATACCATCACTTGAATTTGTTGCAGGTGCTGATTTGATTTATAATGCTTTGAGGTCTGTAAATATAGAATTTATTCGTGCTGGTGAGAAGGTTAAGGAATTTTTTGATGAGAACCTCAAGGAGAAAATCCGAGTATTGGCTGAGGCAGTGAGTGAAAAAAATACGGCCAACAAAACATTTCTGAGCGATAAAAAAGATGATCCTGATTGGTTTCTTGGTAAGTAACAAAAAAAGAAGGATGTTTGTATTTCATGGTGCCTTAATTTAGGCCTTTGAGTCATTCTTATCAAGTTTCTCTTTCTACAAATTTCATTACTTGTTCTGGTATTACTATAACTTATAATTTTAATCAGTTCATTTTTCAAAGATGATGAGTAATATCATCCAATTTAATAATATCGTGTTTAGCCTGAGCATCATAGTAGTTTTAATCTCATAGTGGGAAATTTGCAGATGAATCAAGTAGGCCTACATCTACAACAATTTAACACCGTGTCTGGAAAGTTAATTTCATTTTTAGTAGTGAGTATAATGACAACATTTTAGTTAAGTCTGCGTCAAACTGTGGTGTTGCGAGAGATATTTGAGCTCTAGGTTATTTTTCTATCTCTTGTCTCAGTGTGTAGCAAGGACTGTAAAAACTGCTGCCCAGTGTAATCTGTATCCTTTCATTTGATTTTTTAAATGTCTAAACAATATTTGGTGAAAAAAATATGAAACCCCAAGATGTTTAGGTGTCAATGATGTCAATGGATTTGGTCAAACCAATTGTTGCTTATTCAAAGTAGCTGAACAATCAGCTTCGTCCATGATGACAGACAACATGAACCACATTGCCATTGACAAAGCTGTTAGTGTGGCTTTTGAAATTAGCAGACTCAAATCTTTTCTCTTTATCTTTCACATCCACATTCACATTCACATCTCAACCATCCTTGTAAATTCCATCACCAAATATTGACTGTTAATGGGAAATGTAATGAAGTGACACCAACACTTGTCAGGACTTTTTATTTCAGCACACATTTCATCGTCTGCTAAAATGAATTTTACTTTGTGACTATACTAATATTTACTTAAACTTGTAATAGTGAAATTTAAAATCATCGAATGCAGTACAGTAAACTATCTCTAATCCGGCATCCTACGATCCATCACGCTTGAAAATCCGGCACGACTTTTTGAAAAATGTTTAATAAATAAGGTTAGGGTCCGTTTACTCTACCGACCATAGACTCTACGACCCTCTTAAATATTAAATAAAATATAACATGGGGCCACTTACTCTACCGATCATAGGCTCTATGGCCCTTTCTAATAATTTAAAAAAGTAATATAGGTTCATTTAGTCTACGGCTCATAGACTCTATGAGCCTGTTTGAATATTTTTATATAATTTAAAGCGATCATAGAGCCTATGCACCCATTTAAATCAAATGTATGGGTCCAAAGCATCTACTGGCTCATAGAGTCTATGAACCTTTTCAAATTAATATTAAATAAAATTATAAAATAGGGGCCATAGGCTCTATGAGCCGTTTTATATTAAATACGTTATATATTGAAAAAGAGGTCCACTCACTCTACGGGTCCGTTATATCTACTCTGTACGCACCACTCACTTCCTTCAGCTCTCGTGCACAAACGAACTGAGATAATGTCACCCGGTTTTTCTGCATCCTATTCTACGATAAATAAATATCAATCTATCAATATATGTATCTCTGCATCTATATATCTATGTACCTATCTATCTATATATTTATCAATATCACACAAAAAGGCGATTTTTTTTAACGAAGCTCCTCTCTTATTTGTAGACAAATTTTAACGTTTAAGGTGTAGAAAAATTCTTTTCATTCAATGCATCTCTTTCCATTCACTCATTTATCTATCTATCTATATGTATCTGTCTACATATTAAACACAGATTTATGAGTATCATATATCTAGACAATTATCTATCCCATATTTATAGATCTATCTATCTATTAAACACCATCCGAAACTGGGGAATTAGCAGAAATATTTCAGTGATTTTACAGCGGCGACAATGACTCTTAATTGGTGTTTACACAAAAATGGAGGGTTTTGCAGTTTTAAAAATTTCCGCCTCCGTGACAAAAACCGCACAGAGTGTAACCAGCATTAGTGCATAAAAACTAGCTTGTATCCGGCATGCTTTGCAATGCCAAACTTAGGAATTTTTGCCTCTTCAGGTGATTGTTTTTGCTATACGCTCACTCTCCACAAGTCTATATTATCCTCTATAGTTTTTATTACCAATCTTCATACAATACTTTAAATGAGAAAGCTACCTAATTCATAACATTGTATTTACTTTCACCTGATTCAAATCATCAGACCAAAACTTTAGTATTTACTTTCGTTATATTTATCCCCATGATGATCTTTGTTAACGTGGCTCAAAACTATAGGACTATGTTTTTCAATGACAACGTTTTTACATATAGTATTAATGTAAACGACTAAGCCCTACTTAAAAAAAAATTCTTAATGCATCACGTGTTGTATGATACCATAGATAACGTTGTTATGGTTAATTGTAACAAGTTTAACTTAATGTGATTGCAATGATCTCTCGTAAGTTTAATTTATTTATTTCATTGTCATACCCTTAGCCGACTAACCATTAGGAGACTATATTATCTTATAATATCTTGGGGACAGAGCCTATGCTCGGTAAAATTATAAAGCGTCACTTTCCTTTCTCAGGCAAAGCTCGATCGCTCCGTTTACTTGCTGAATTTTCTTGACTCGTTTGCTTCGCTCAATCGCCAGGCCAAATGGTGCTACACTTTGGTGTAAATTCGAACCACAGGTTAAAGCTGAACATATTGTTTTTTTAAGATGTGTATAGTTATAAACTCATTTTTGTTCGATTATGTAGCTATCAAAAATCTCCATAAGGATAACTTATGGAGATTTTTGGAACTTTGATGGGCTCTAAGACAAAAAACGGATTTTTACCATTCATGGGACCAACTTCAATTTATTCGTCGTGGTCAAATAAACTCTCATATTCAACCAACAAATAAAAGATCCTAGGACACAAGAAATTTTGCTCTATATAATAGTTAACACGGTTTCGAGAATTATCGTGTGTATTCGAGAACATCACGGTCGTGAGAATTATATATATATATATATATATATATGTATATACATATGAAAATGAACGAATGGTGTTTTTGGCTTCTGGCGACCTCAAAACGAACAAGTAAAGTGGTCCCGGGCTTAGGTCTTACCATGGCTACTACCGTAATAGCATATTCCCTATGGGGAATTTCGCTAATATATATATATATATATACATATATATATGAGTTAACACGATAACTCTCGAACGGATGGGAACGGGGTCATAAGGGGTTTCAAAAGGGTGAAAACGAAGGTCTAAGCATATTTCACCCTTCATTTATCAAATTTACCAATTTTCAAAGAGACCAAAAGAGCTTTCAAAATAAACAATTCAGTATTTTTTTCATTAACTTAGCTTCACAGGTTACGGAGTAAATACCAAAAAGGTTTTCCATGTTATTCTTATTAAAAAATAAGTACCAGCGTACGAAAAAGATTTTTCTATGGTACCAGTTTAGCCGAGCCTTGCTCGTTGGTTTTAATTCACTTTTGCTATAGTATCATAATAATAAAGGTATTAAATTTCCACCATCAGCCAATTATACCTCTTCACAGTTAACAGCTGTTTCAAAAAGACTGCTTAACATTAGGGTTCCTTTATTTTTGTATACCTTTCTTTGTTATTTCGTAACTAAAATAGCAACCCATACGACCAATGTTAAAAATTATGATTTTTAAACTTAAATTTAGACAACATTTGATTTTTTCTGGGATTGAGGCTATTTCTAAACATTTTTGGGACAAAACGTTCTAAAATGCAAAGTTCAAGCAAAACCTACCCGCTAGATTTCGAGATCAAGGAACACACATCCCTCAGACAGAGCTCGTATTATAGTATAGGATAAAATCTTATATCGCTTATTTATTAACATTTTTCAATAATTGGTTTAAACCTGCATGAGGCGATGAGTTACTAATATTTAGTCAAAAATTCCTATGGCAGAAAACCTGTATATTAAATCCCATGGCATTTTAATGATAATCTATGGCTATTCTATATTTAAAATACGTGATGCTCTTTTTTGTGAATACTACTCCTCCCTTATTTCTGGACTAATTTCAACGTTTGAGATGTCAAAAGATTCGTCTACCATTGTAGTTTTGCAATAAGGTTTTAGATTTTTTATATTTTTATTCTCAAGGGCACAGGAAGCCTTTAAAGTTTGATTTTTGTCCATTAGATTAACATGGGGAACAATTGTTATTGAATTGTAAAATAAAACAGCTGTTGATAGTAAAACAAAAGAACACATGTGCATTTGTGGGCAAAATATGTTTTTATCATTTTGCACGAAATCAGCCTGTTTTTTTTTAGCTCTCTATCGTACCAAAACTGTTTCTTTTTCGTCTTAGGACTGAAAAATCAGGTGGAGAATTTTTTAGGTCCTAGCACAGTATCTAGAATATATATAGGCAAACGGTAGGTGACACCAACAGCTGATTGAAGAGGTCCTGCCGTACTGCCTGCACCGTTGACGTCATAATGTTTACATTCACGCAAAAGTTCAATCAGCTCAACTAACCTCAACTGAGTTTTTAATGAACATTAAATTGGTTTATAGTAGTAGTTATAATTTCAATTAAACTGCTTCTTTTAGCAATTTAACACCTTAAATGTGGTATAGTTTTCAAATCATTGAAAACAATAAACATTATTCCTTGGATTAGAGCCACAATCTAGGCTATTGGTACCTTGCTATAGGTACATGCTATAGGTACCTATCGTTGCTATAGGTACCTATTCATGGGAAGAAATTTAGTTCCGTTCTTTATTAATTTACACCTTTTTCTCCTAACTTTAATTTATAAAGGTAAAGGTACCCCTAGCATTTTTTCAGTTATGAGGTTTAGACCGGCAGAGTTTGGCATAGTTGAGCAGAGTAGGCATAGGCCTAGCTAGCTAGCATAGACCAACCAAAATGAATGCTAGTTTGAAAAAAATTGAAGAAAATTGGTAAGAGGTGAACCTCAAAACATTTTTAAATCTCTAGGCCTAGTAAGATATTTATTTGCAACAAAAACCCTTACAACTTTTAAGAAAATTTACTAAATTTGGCTTCTAAAGTAGCCTAATATCAACGATTCATTCACTGTCTTCAACTTAAGACCACAAACGTTTGAAAGGGTGTCTACTGGTCACTAAGAGCCACTGAAAGTCACGGAATTTAGTCAGTGGTCACGGAAGTCTCAGAAAAGTTACTGATCTATTCAAAGGCGAGATAGATTTGTAAAATTTGTAAAAATTGAGATAACGTGATTGTGAGAAAAATTTTTGTGATGTTTGCAATTTTCCCTTACAGTTTCTGAATATACCACACTAAAGTCACAAACTTCTTTTCACTTTTCATCCCCTAAACTCATAGAAAATTCACTGATCTTTATAGCTATCATGCAGTAGACAAGCGTTTGGAATAATTAAAAAATATGCCCCACAACTTGTTTTGTGTTCTTATAGTTAAAGTTTAGGTTTTTCTAAAATTTCCCTTGAGAAAATCTTTACAACAAAAACATATCAAAGTACACAATTTTTCCACTGGATTTTATAGTTTCCCATTATTTTTGATGTGTGGTTTTACTCCAACAAAGTCATTAGGCATTTTGTTTTAAATATTTTATTATATTAACATCGTAGGAAAAAAGATTTTCATGTTTACGTCGTAATGAAAACATAACCTGTTTGACTGACAGGGCCCGTGATTTGACAGATGCAATCAGCCGCTGCACCGTTGACGTAGTTTTTTTGTTATTGTTTTTGTTGTTGGCACCTACCTTATACATTCTAGATTTCTTGGTTTTACAATATCATAACTTCCAGGTGTCAGTTCTACCAGGTCTGTTTAGTTTAATATAAATTATATTCACTTCATAACTTCCAGTTTCACAACTATCAATCTGTTCATATAAAAAGCAATGTTAAATATACTTCCGCTATTATTTATTTATTTTTATTTTTCGTTATCAAGCCGAGTTTACACTGGTCAAGTTACTTGATTCAAGTTGATTTAAATGTTATACAAACATTCAAGTAAAATTGGCTGTTTGTTTTCTATTTTGACTTGAATGAAGTATCAAATCAAATCAAATCAAAAATTATTTATTTCCGCAATAAATGTACATATTTACAATACATAATGGCTTATGGGAATGAAAAGTGCCTCACATGGGTCTTAGATGACCTGTGCGTGAGGCAGAGTCCTTAAGGAAAAACTATTGTATGTTAAAATTGGCGGAGACTTGTTAAACTAGTGGTGTAAATATAGGTATGAGTAGGCTATAAATAAGTTATGATTTGCCGATATGATCATCTGAATATGAAACAAACAATGTAAAAAGACTATTTTTTAAACCAATTTAAATGAAAATTCATAGTCTCTTAAAATCTAACTGTAAATTGTATACAGTAAAAACTATGCCTATTGTTTTATGTTACGACTAAACTTATTGTACATTGGTAATTTATCTTTTATTATTAATTCGTAGTTTACATCTGAAATATTTATTAGACCAAATAATTGTTATGGACATAAATTGTTTATTTGGACATTAAGTACATAAATATTCATAACTTGTACATTGAGGTACTAGGCTACATAAGTATTATTGAGTATGGCCTAAAAAAAGTAATTAGCCACAGGTAAATCAAATTTTCCTAAGGAGAGACGTTCTTTTTTCTTTTTTTTTAAGGGTTATCTAATGAGCCACATTTTAGCGACAATTCTTAAGTCTACCTGTAGTATGGCTTATTCAACTAGTCATAAAATAGAAAAAATCATTGAGAATTCGTTTAAATATTTATTTTACATAAGAATGTTCTGTTATCAAGCGGAGTTGTCCCATCTCACGCCCCTTTACCCACAACCTTTATATATATAGAAGAAGTGTATAGTACCCTTTGAGTGCTTGGAAAATTGTGAGTTGAAGAAGATATCCTATTAGACGTAAAAGCGAACTATTGAGCGCCTGGCAGTATAAATTTATCAAACTACCCTTTGAAGGCTTGGCTTATACTTTATACGTACTCAAGACTTTTTAAGTTTTTGGCATTTGCGCGCTTTTGTTTTGTTTTTGTAAGGCCTCTTTTATGCACGGCGTCGGGCGACGGACGCCTGGCACGCGTCATTGTGATGTTAATTGAATACAATCCACACCGCTGTAGATAAAGCAAATACTTCATAACCCAAGCGCACTAGTTGAAAGTAGAATAGAATCAATCAAGATATGAAATATAAATCTAATTAAAGTTGCGCTTGGTGCTGCGTCGGTAACCTTTGTATTTTAATAGACGTTAATACACCTTACGAATTGTATTATACTTTTTAATAATAAATAGAATCACGTTAGGAATCATATTTTTACATAAATATAACAGATTATTATGTATATGCCTAAATGTGTTAAAAACTCTGCTAGTCTGAAATTTTTTCACCTTATGATAGTAAGCATGAACCCCGTGGTGTTCAATGTAAGAAAATGGTTTAAGGGGAAGCTCTATTTATACTTTTTTACTAGACGCAAAACATAGAAAAAAACTAATATTAGTTGTTGTATTTCGCTGATAAAAAAATCACGGTTTTAGATATAAAAAAATGAAAACGTTGATAAATACATGCTGTCATAATAGTGAATAAACAAATTTAATGTTTCAATGATAGACTTTGATTGCATTAATTGTTCTTAAAAACGATTAAACCCATAGTATAGTTTACAGTTCTACAGAGCCTTATGAAAAGTTCTATATAAAATTGGAATTTGGCCAGATAAAGACTGCGGTAAATGTGTGGCAATAGAAAGGTTTGTTTTTAATTAATTATTTAGTCTTAGTTGACACGTTAATCGTGTCACTATAATGTTATAAACATTTAAGAATATACCTATCCATAATAATTTGCACGTCACTGCTAAGTACAAATTTAAAAGTACGTTATAGGCTGTACGTCACAGAAGGTCACAGTAAACGTCAGTTTGTACGTCCCTATCACCAGTCACTGTAGTCAGAAGCCGCATTTACACTATTCAACTTGTTTTATAAACTTATGTTTGTAAAACATGTTTTATACAACTTTTGTTTCTAAAACTTGATCTTGTGTTTATAAAACTTTTGTTGTTAAACATTTCATTTTATGCGCTTTACTTCAGTCAAACATGTTTAACATAAGGCCACAGTCCCCTGAGCACCATGAGTGCTTGCGACGATGATGTGGTGTTGGCTGCTGCCGCATGTGTTGTGATTTGCTGTGCTAGGCAGAAAAGAGAAAAAACGTCGCTTTTGGTTACGTCCTTCGTTGCAAGCTGGGAGTAAGTCAGTGGCAGTGAAACATTACAAGATTTAGATCAGGATGACCAAGATTTGTTGGCAGGGGAATTGAGGACTGATGGTAGCTTCAAGAACTTTATAAGGATGACAAGTGCAGACTCCACCACAAATGGTCCACTAACCACTCCTCTAACTTAACAAAACACTTTACTCAAAAATAAAAGCACGTGTTGGAGTCGGAAGAAGGAAGTGTACTGACTTGGACCGCAGAAAAAATGTTTGGTCAACAAGTTTGACGTTTTAAGTAGGTATCAAACATGTTGTTCAACAAAAGTTTATAAAACACAAATTTCCTTTAATCTTTCCGACACAGCTCGGGAAACCTGCAACCTGTTGCAAAACACGATTTTTTGGTTTTAAAACACGTTTGTTGTACAACTTGTTTAAGAAATTTTATTGCATTCTTAAACATGTTCAAACCAAATACTATAATTGGTCGCACAACAAAAGTTTATGAACAAGTTGTATAGTGTAAATGCTGCTATATCGAATTTAACATCTTCTACGCCTTTAAGAGTCATCTTCACCCCTGGGCCAGTAACCCATTGTTGCGCAGTCGGCAATGTTAATCATACGGCTTTTATGCTAAAACATGGTCTTGTATTCCCCTGTTTCGGGCGCCGTTTTTCAACCGATTTTCTTGAAATTTGGTAAGTGTTTAGTTGAATAGTTATATTAGGTTTCTCATACCTCGGAATTTTGAAAATTTAACAAATATTACTCTCTGTGAAGTCGCAAGGTAACTCAATTTTCCTTAGTTAATATTTCAAAATTTAGTAAAATTTTCAAAATTTCAGTTTGTACGTCCCTATCACCAGTCACTGTAGTCAGAAGCCGCATTTACACTATTCAACTTGTTTTATAAACTTATGTTTGTAAAACATGTTTTATACAACTTTTGTTTCTAAAACTTGATCTTGTGTTTATAAAACTTTTGTTGTTAAACATTTATCTCAGTTTCTTGAAGAAAATAATATACTTGATAAGCAGCAGTATGGTTTCAGAGAAGGAAAATCAGTGATAAATGCTGGGGTGGATTTTTGCGAATCTATTATTGACTCAATTGACAAAAAAGAGCGGGTTATTGGAATTTTTATGGATTTGACAAAAGCGTTTGACAGTGTGTCTCACGACTTATTACTTAGAAAATTATCTTCTATCGGCCTTTCAGAGAGAAGTCTACTCTGGTTTCAGTCATACCTAATTGGCAGAAAGCAGTATGTTGTGATTGAACATATCAACAGCTCTAATCAGTTAACTACCAACTCATCTTCAACAAATATCGTCAATTACGGTGTCCCCCAAGGATCTATATTGGGGCCATTACTATTTCTAGTATATCTGACTGGGCTTCCTTCGATAATTAAACAACCTAATAATATTTGTTTATTTGCGGACGATATTAATATAACAATGTCAGGAGTTTCAGAAGCTGATTTAGAAATTTTGTCTTTCATTAATCTTTCCAATACTATTCAACGTCTACAAGACATAAATTTATTGCCAAACCCAGAAAAAACCAAATACATTGAATTTTCTGCTTTAAAAAAATGTACAAAAAATATAAACATCTTCATGGACGAATATTTACTAAATGAAGTGGATACCATAAAATTCCTTGGGCTAAATATAGACAGCAAACTAAATTGGGACTGCCATGTAGATTCGGTGTGTAAAAAAATATCATCGGGGCTCTATGCGTTGCGGCAAATGTCTAAATGTAGTAGCTTTGAAACCTTAAAGATAATATATCATGCTCTCATTGAATCGCACATTGCTTTCGGGTTATGTCTTTACGGATGCACATCGAATGCAAATCTAAATCGTATTCTTGTGATGCAAAAGAAAGCACTTAGAATAATGTTTAAACTGGAATTTAGAGAATCTGTTAAAGAAAAATTCCCTAAAGCAGAAATTATGACAGTTTACAGTTTATTTATCTATCAATTAGTTATGCATATAAAGTCAAATTTAAATCAACTTCCAACTTTAAATTCTTACCACAATTATAAAACAAGGAATGGTAACCAACTGGCATACAATAGGCATAACTTAAGTATCTACACAAAAAAAACCTCATATAAAGGAATACAGTTTTTTAATAATTTGCCTGAACATATTAGAGAAATAGGTGACTACAGGTTGTTCAAAAAAGAGGTTAAGTTATTCTTGATAAACAAACCTCTTTATGATCTAGATGAATTTTATAAGTAATCTATATTATGTATAATAGTTTAACAAAAGAGACTGTACCTAAGTTTTAACTATTTTATTATTAGATTTATGACACCATTCTGTACATGTTTTGTGCTTAAAATGAATAAAGTTATTTTGATTGATTGATTGATTGATTGATTTCATTTTATGCGCTTTACTTCAGTCAAACATGTTTAACATAAGGCCACAGTCCCCTGAGCACCATGAGTGCTTGCGACGATGATGTGGTGTTGGCTGCTGCCGCATGTGTTGTGATTTGCTGTGCTAGGCAGAAAAGAGAAAAAACGTCGCTTTTGGTTACGTCCTTCGTTGCAAGCTGGGAGTAAGTCAGTGGCAGTGAAACATTACAAGATTTAGATCAGGATGACCAAGATTTGTTGGCAGGGGAATTGAGGACTGATGGTAGCTTCAAGAACTTTATAAGGATGACAAGTGCAGACTCCACCACAAATGGTCCACTAACCACTCCTCTAACTTAACAAAACACTTTACTCAAAAATAAAAGCACGTGTTGGAGTCGGAAGAAGGAAGTGTACTGACTTGGACCGCAGAAAAAATGTTTGGTCAACAAGTTTGACGTTTTAAGTAGGTATCAAACATGTTGTTCAACAAAAGTTTATAAAACACAAATTTCCTTTGATCTTTCCGACACAGCTCGGGAAACCTGCAACCTGTTGCAAAACACGATTTTTTGGTTTTAAAACACGTTTGTTGTACAACTTGTTTAAGAAATTTTATTGCATTCTTAAACATGTTCAAACCAAATACTATAATTGGTCGCACAACAAAAGTTTATGAACAAGTTGTATAGTGTAAATGCTGCTATATCGAATTTAACATCTTCTACGCCTTTAAGAGTCATCTTCACCCCTGGGCCAGTAACCCATTGTTGCGCAGTCGGCAATGTTAATCATACGGCTTTTATGCTAAAACATGGTCTTGTATTCCCCTGTTTCGGGCGCCGTTTTTCAACCGATTTTCTTGAAATTTGGTAAGTGTTTAGTTGAATAGTTATATTAGGTTTCTCATACCTCGGAATTTTGAAAATTTAACAAATATTACTCTCTGTGAAGTCGCAAGGTAACTCAATTTTCCTTAGTTAATATTTCAAAATTTAGTAAAATTTTCAAAATTTCGAGGTATGAGAAACCTAATATAAGTATTCAACTAAACACTTACCAACTTTCAAGAAAATCGGTTGAAAAACGGCGTCCGAAACAGGGGAATACAAAACCATGTTTTAGCATAAAAGCCGTATGATTAACATTGCCGATTGCGCAACAATGGGCTACTGGCCCAGGGGTGAAGATGACTCTTAATCTATATATATACCGGGTGTCTCACGTAAGGTGTCTCAAATCGATTATAGATCAACAGTTTGTCCTACAATTTTGAAATAAAATCATTTCCCACTAAATTGACCCCAAGGAATAATTTAAAAATATGTTTAACGTTGTGTAAATACAGGGTGTTCCAAAAACTGGGGGTCACAGGTTCGAATCTCGGAAATTTCAAATACAAACATATGTCATATTATACATCATTAGAAAGGTCTATTTAATACAAACATTTTGGTGAAAACAGAATTTAGTTATCTTTATGTGTTTCAAAATGGCATCCATTTTTGTAGCCGAAATAAAAATTTACGGAATACCCTGTAATTCTTTTACTATTTGTCATAAATGACTTCTGATTCAAAATACTTATTTGAAATAAGCTAAGCTAAGCTTTACAATGATATGTCACAAGACCACATTTATTAAAAAAACTAAATTTTCCAAAATTTAATATTTTTGAAAATGTTTACATAAACAAAACTCAAAAATTTTAAACACAAACACATGTCCTTTTGTACATTATATTGAAGCCCTCGTTAAACTGAGCAACTTTATAATTTACACTAATAGCTTATCTCTCTTTGTTTTGTAGTAATAACGTAAAATAGTATATTTCGTCACTAGTCCGGAAAGTGGTCGTTATCGGTGCAAGATCGAGTTTCAAGTACGAGGCGACGCCGAGTATTTGAATTCGATCGAGCACCGATATACCACTTTCGGACGAGTTACGAACAGTACTTTTCATCATACCACCTTTAATAAATATACAGTTTGGATAAAAATTAATAAATTTTAACCTATATACCCCCTCTTACGTTGTTATTTGTTTATCTTGTATTTGAACTATTTACAACTAAACAATCAACTGTTTGACATTTATATATTGGAGTCAACGAGGTTTAAGTTACTGTAAGCAGAATAGCAGCGCTAGTGGTGTCAAATATTGGAAGTTTTTTTCCGGCCTAGTCCCGAAAACCACTGTTTCGAGATCTAGTCCCGAAAACTTTGTTTACCAACACGTTTATCCAACCCACCGGGAATCAACTAGTTTCGATCACAGCTATGACCGTTCCGAAAACAACGTTTATCGCAATGGTATGATGAAAATGTCATTTCCCCATATGATTTGCATGTTAATTAATCAGAACATGATAGTATGGCAGTCCTTCTTTCATTGTTACCATACCATTAAATTAACATGCAAGTTATATGGGAAAATGACATTTTTACGTTTTTACTACAAAACCATATAAATAAAATTTCTAATTTCAGTTATAACTGTCTAAAATCGACTGTTTTTCTCTAGTGGCAAGTTTTATAGATGCAGAGGTTTACGGGGATCGTGTTTTAAAACTAACCAATTAAGATAGAGATTGGCTGTTAACTTTTTCTAAAATTAAAAAGACGGATCTCGTCGGCTCAGTTTTTAGAATTTTTAAATACAATTTCTACGTTCAGCTATAACTGTCTAAAATCATCTATTTTTCTCGATGCAAATACAAGGGATTTTTAGAACCCTGTTATCTTCTGCTAAATGCAGCCTAGAGCTATAACTAAGGTGTCATATTAAAGAAGAATAACGGCGCTAAATTTCTTTTCTTACAATTTGGTAATCTCACTTTGGTAGTTTCATCAAAACTAATGGAAAACTTCAGTTAAGGGTGCGCTCTACCCATCTGCCGCGCACGGATGCAAGGGTTTAGAATCTCCGTGTTTGTCTCCCCAGTTGTAAACCGATTTAAAATATTTTGGTGTCATTCTTTTCGTAATATAATTTTGTACTCTGCTATCGTCTTAAAATTTTGATATTAATTTAAATTACTAAGCAGGGTGCTTGCTAATAATGTTGAAATAAGCGTTTTTGTATCAAGTTAATACGTTAAGTATTAAAAACAATTTTTTAAGAAAAAATAAGACGATACACGAGTACAATATAATCTTAAGAACAAGAATCTGCAATAAGATTGGTAAAAAGTTTATAGATAACGATGCAAGAAGGGAGATGCGAAAGGTCTGCAATTTCAAAAACATCGTTATTAGACCACCGATCGATTTCGCACTGAAACCAAAAAAAGCATTAAAGTAACAAAATTTAAAATCACCCGTCATATATTTTCCAAAATGTGAGTTTCCGCGTATAGCGGCAGTTAACAGTCTCGCTCGACGATTTTGACGCCGAGGTAGAGCGCACCCTTAAAAATCGAGAAAAACGAATGATTTTAGACAGTTATAGCTGAAAATAGAAATTTTATTTTAAAATTTTAAAAACAGAGCCGACGAGATCCGTCTTTTTACTTTTAGAAAAAGTTGAGGTCAAATCTCTATCTTAATTGGATAGTTTTAAAACACGATCCCCGTAAACCTCTGCAGCCATCAAACTCGCCTAGCTGGCGCTACGGCCGCGAGGCGGCATTCGGTAACGTCGTTTGTGCTCAGGTAGACCGGAGCCTTAATTCCAAGAAACTCTTGAAAATTAATTATTTAAAAATAAATATTTTCCAACATATTACGAGATTGCATGTGAATTTGGGGCGAAGCGCGCACGTGTCATACTTATCATGTGTTACTAAAAAGGGAGCAGGGTCTGGTGAACGGGTGGGGGAGGGGGGGTGTTCGTCGATAGCATGGTGTTGGAAAGCGATGGGGGCGACAAATTTGGTCTTTGCACGGGCGCTAAAAAACTCACGAGCCGCCCCTGAGTGCGCCAATATTATATTCTAGGTGACTTTTTATTTCGTCCCATGTTTTGGTTAACATTTTTTTAGTAATGGACGCCACTGCAGTTATTATTCTCTCTCTTGTCTCAAAATTAGGAACTGGAGTAGAGTACACTTGACAAACCCAAGTAAAATAATACAGAGGGGTCACATCTGGTGACCGAGGCCATTTAGGACCGAGGATTGTGTTGAAATGTTTGACGTACAGCATCAACTGTGCGTTGATCAAGATTAAAATGCTGAATAAAATGTCACCACTCGCATCTCTGAGAAAACTGCCGTTAGAATATAATAGAATACTAATTTATAATAGAATAAATTACTTGGATCGAAATAATCAGTTTCCATCAACTATTATATCGGTACTAAATATAAGCCTCATTGATGACGAACACAGGACGCCATATTTAAAAATTGAGGTTATATGAAACAATAACAAACTTTTATCACAGCTAACTCATTAAATTTTGCTTAACAATTCAAATTTTAGTCTTCCATAAGAAATGCATTGACCCAAACTTTTGAAGAGTTGTAGGGTGTAACCCCAAGGGTAATCATACACTTAAAAGAGATTCTGCAAATCTACGCATTATTACCTTTAATTTGAGACTTAAATCATGAGACTTAAATCAGTAGTTGCTGAAAAAGTAGCGTTACAAACGCGTATTTAATATATAGAATACCACAGTAAGTAACCCTACAGGAAGAACAGAATCAGACATTGATTTAAACAATTAGTGTACATTGTTAAACAATAACATATTTTATGCTTGGAGTGGTAGACAGTAAAACAACAATTTTAGTAATACAGTAATTCATGAAATAATATAAAATGGAAGAGCTTGAATATATCTGGTGTATGAGCTTATAATGCTTAGGCTTTGTCTCAAAATTTAACATCCTAATAAATAACTTAATATATGACAGGACTTATCAATAAATTATATCATATATTTTGTATATTTTCTTGCCGAAGAAACCCTGACAAAAATATCTACAGTTGTAGTATGTTGGGGCAGAGATATTTGATGACACCTATACCATGCTCCATCAGCTGGACGATAAATGCCTAGGCCTAATAGGAGGGAGACCCTAGGTCTGGGAACTACGTTGGGGGCAGGATATGACGACAAACATCTTTTCTTCTAGTAATATAAAGAAAATGAATTTTGCAAAACTTCAATAGGGACCTATTTGTGGCATAAGACCCAACATGTAGTAAGTACACTACATACAGTAATACCAAGCACTTTCGTGGTAACGTTCGGTAACGGGACATTTCAAATGCGTGAGGTTGGCAACACCTCTAACGTGTATGAATGCAGATCTGGGCTGGCGCTGTAGGGAGGAAAAAAGTCCCGATCGCCCCTCCACGCCCCTCCCTACAGCATTACTTCTAAATAACTGGTCTAGTGATAGCGTTTTTAATGGGATAAAATAATTTTCAAACTTTATATTTAAGTTTTATTTGTTGGAAACAATTTAAATTAATATAATGTAATGTAATATGGTCCTAAACAAAGCAATACTCGTAAGAAAGAAAGGTAAAAAAACGAGTATTCATGTGAATAATAAAATACTTTGGCAAAATAGAGTCAAGTTCTATTCAACTACAGTTTTATTTTTATTTTTTCCTTACATATTTTTTGTGAAATGCATGTATTATCGTTAATAATACGTGTATTAGCGTCGATAATACCCTATAACGCTAGTTAGCTTGCTTCTTTTATCATGATTTATACAGAAACCAAAACACCTTTCCAATTTATTTTTCGTTTTCCATAATATGTAGAACAAATTAGCCTAGCCAACAGTGCATCATTTTATGATTTTTTTACTAGAGTAGGAATTTATTCTGTGCGAGCTTTGAAAATCCATCGCCTTGGGACTTGATCAGTGAGATAGTGCTTATCTCCAAGGTCATAATCCAGGGCAGCGTACGTGGTGTGATGACGCGCGGCACGAGCCGAAGGGACAACTTCCTGCCTTCCCCCCCCCCCTCCTCACCGCCTCCACCACTGCCAACATCTGATTATGAGTTTCATCGTGTCTCATGTCAATCACCAAATTTATTCCGTAATTTCTAGCTATAGCCTTCCATTCTCTGCACCAATAAATATTTTTACTGATTATTATCTGGGCAATCTTAAAAGGTACGGTAAACGGTTCTGGTTCTGCGGTAAGGACAGAACACGTGAAATATATCCTAAATGCACATTTAATGTGCATATTCCTTGTCAAGACCAGTTTCCAGATATAGGGAGTAGTTTGGTATGTTATTGGTCAAACCAAAAATTCTTTTTATGAAAAATCTAAGAACAGAATTTACATAATCACCCTCCCATAGACCCCAAATCTGGCATCCATAACATAGAATAGCTCTTACTATTATACAAAGTAACATATAAACTTTCTGCTCAGGGGTACATTATTTTGGTTCATGAAATTTCTCCAAACCGAATTTATTGCCAATTTTGCCGAAGCGCATATTTCTTTTAAGTGAGTCTCCCAAGTTAATTTCGAATTTAAAATAATTCCTAAGTATCTAGGCCTATAATTAGTAACCACTTCAACTATTTTACCTCCAAAGTACCATTTGTCACTTTTTACTTAGTTTCACTCCGTTTCTAAAAACCGTGATCTTAGACTTATTTAAATTTACTTTTAAATTCCAAAGCTGACAATAATTTTCTACATCATTCATCATTAATTGTAGGCTAGTGGCAGTTGGAGCGATCATAACAATATCACCTGCATAAAGCAATGCTTTTATTCTAATGTCTCCAAAAATACATCCTCCCCTCAATGAGTCCACAATATCGTTTACAAATAAACTGAATAACAGAGGAGACAAAATACAACCTTGTTTTAAGCCTACTTCTGTTTCAAAATACTCCGTTGTTCCATCTTTGCACCACACGGACGCTAAAGTTTTATCATACAAATCACTCAGCACATGTATCATGTGTGTGGATATTCCTAGGCAAGATAATTTATAAAACAGTGCTTTTCGGTCAATTGTATCAAAAGCGGCTGTAAAATCAATGAAAAATGTATGTAGTTTTCACCTTTTCTTATTTAAACTTAATTTTACAATATTCGAAAGAATAAACACACTGTCAATAGTGGAATAGCCTTTCCTGAAACCAGCTTGGTACTCACATAATAATTCTTTGTCCGACAGCCAGGGTACAATAGTGTCGTCACCGCGGCGGGATACGGGCGACGATACTCCGTCGTACCCCCGAAAATATATTTATTGCACCCCAACGGGAGCAGGTCAAAAACCGACCCGTTGTTGTACAATCACGCAGGTGGATGTCTCCTGGCGCTCATACAAAGTCCTTATCGCTCCGAACTTCCGGTGCCTCCTTCGGTTTATTCCGGTATTATGTACTTTTTCGTGTGGGTCACAATATTTTCAGTTGCTATAAGGTTATTTGTAGCGAATGATATGTAGCATTAAGTAATGTTGTTATAGGCCTACCAGTATATACATTCATACCATCATTACCAAATACTGTTTTACTATGTTAACCAAACATTGAAACATTATCAAATAAAAACAAACGAGGTGAAGTTTGTTTGTGTCAGATTTAAACAGTGAAAATAGAGGATAAACGTTTTAGAATATGGATGATATATACATGATAATTTACACGTCGCTTACTTTTCCCCATAAAACCATAGAATATAACGCTCCTTTGTCTCCAAACTTTCCTTAACGTCGAATGCGCAAACTTGTGATTCGTTTTTACAAAGTAAATCAATTAATATAAGAACAATTATTAGATTACCTAACGTGATATAGAGGAATCAATTTATTAGAGTGCGGAATGTATCCGATAGATTACAAAGACGTGCCTTCCCGGGTGCGGATGTTTTCGATCGGTTACATACATATAGAATTCTATGGTTACATATAACAATGTCAAGGTAATGCGACTGTTTCTCCTCTAGCGTTTGAGAAGGAAACACATATTGTGCATTAGCGTGTAGGTAAGGGTATTGAGTTTTAAATTTTGCGCTAGTTAAGATTTTTTGTGATTAGTATATTCTATACGTTTTTAATTTCGCGTTATCGTTGGAGGATTGTAAATATAGGTCAGCATGGAGGTTGAGTTTTGGCATTTTATATAAAGTAGTGAATGTGTTAATGGAGGTAATTATTAAACGTTAAAACGTTAAAATTGGTCCAGAAATAAGTGAAAAGTAGTGTTCACAAAAACTGCTTCACGTATTACCGTATATAGATAGGTACATAGATATATAGATGCAGAGATACATATATTGATAGATGGATATTTATTTATCGTAGAATAGGATGCAGAAAACCGGGTGACATTATCTCAGTTCGTTTGTGCACGAGAGCTGAAGGAAGCGAGTGGTGCGTAGGCCTACAGAGTAGATATAACGGACCCGTAGAGTAAGTGGACCTCTTTTTCAATATATAACGTATTTAATATAAAACGGCTCATAGAGCCTATGGCCCTATTTTATAATTTTATTTAATATTAATTTGAAAAGGTTCATAGACTCTATGAGCCAGTAGATGCTTTGGACCCATATACTTAATTTAAATGGGTTCATAGGCTCTATGACCCTCTTAAAAATTATTAAATATTACTAGGGTTCATAGAGCCTATGATCGGTAGAGTAAGTGGCCCCATGTTATATTTTATTTAATTGTTGAATGTACAATTTAATATTCATAATGTTACTGAACTCAAAGTTTATATCTCTGTGTGATCTGAATACCTGCAATCTGTCAAAGTCAATAATTAGTTTTTGTTTTTTGTAAAACATCTGTCAGTAATAACAGTGATGTGAATCTTGTATCTAAGGAATTGTGGGTTACTTGTTAAAGGAATAAAACTAATGTATTATTAAAAATGAAATTAAGTGTTTTCTGTTGTAGCGTTGACTTTCAATTGTGAACTATGCTTAAGGGCTTTTGTTTTATTCTTCAGGTTATGGGCCCAGAAAGCCCAAAAAGTGCTGGTAAAAAGCGATTAAAGTAGATAAAAGCTAGTTCACATTGAAGCCACGTGGAATAAGAATTTTGGAATCTTCAAATAATCAAATAAACAGAAATGGAAGAAGACAGATACAAGGTCCCACTGTTTGATGGAAGTAATTACCATTCATGGAAATTTAGAATGGAAATAATGTTGGATGAGTTAGACTTATTAGAATTCATACAAGAACCCCTCACTCTAGAAAAAGAAGAAGGAAATGAAAATAATGAAATTGAAAAACGAAATGAAAAGAAGATTAAAAGAGATAAGCTGTGTAAGAGGAAGATAGTGTCTAAAGTCTCAGACAGTCACTTAGAATATCTCCAAGGTAAAAATACTGCCTATGATATGTGGACAAGTCTAAAGGAGAGTTTTGAAAGGGAAAGCCTGGCAAGCCAGCACAGATTGAAAAGACAATTGGAAACTCTGAAGGCTAATTCTAAGGAAAGTCTGGCTTCTCATTTTCTCAATTTTGAAAAGTTAGTGCGTGAATACAAGTCTGCAGGAGGCACATTGACAGAGAAAGAAACAGTACTCCAGTTGTTTCAATCGATTCCAAATAAAGAATATCAAACTGTAATTTCCTCTTTAGAAACACTCTCCATTGCTGATAAATCCTTAGTGACAATGTCTGTGGTTAAGGGGAGGCTCCTAGATGAAGAGGCCAAGTTGCTCAGTGCAGGTTTATTGCGGACTAGAGAAGATCATAACTCCTCAACAGTTTTTATTGCCAAACCTAAACATACAAAGGTACCGAACTACAGGGGGAAGCCAATACAGCAACAGCAAAAACCAGCTAACACTCAGGAATTACCAGTAAAGGCAAATGAAAATTTTCCATTTAATTGTCATTTTTGTAAGAAACCAGGTCACAAAAAGGCTGATTGCTGGAAGCGAGCAAAATGGTTGGAACGAGGAAATGGTACTCAAGCTAAGTCGGCTGGAGCAAGTGCGACTACACATGACAAAAGTAAAGTAGATGATTTTTGTTTTACAACTGAAAATTTTGAAGAATCAAAAATAGGCTTAGTTTCAACAGTGTCTAAGCCGATGATGAACAGGTGCAATGTGAAGTGGTGTTTGGACTCAGGTGCAAGTGAACACCTTGTTAACAGTGAAAAACTTGTTACAAATGTAAAAGAATTACCAGAACCGATTAAAATCAAGGTGGCAAAATCTGGTGAGCACTTAGTTGCTAAAAGCTATGGCTGCATGTTTGTGAATTCCTATGTTAATAATAAGTCCTACAAAATAAAAATTGACAAAATTCTAATCGTCCCTAATCTAGAAGTAAATTTGATGTCGGTGAGAAGACTTGAAATGAATGGTTTCACCATAGTTTTTGAAGCTGGAAAAGCTGAAATCAAGAGTGGTCGAGTTTTAGTTGCGGCTGCTTATCGTAAGGACAAATTGTATGAGGTTGATTTTGAATTAAACTCAGATTCACCGGCTGAAGCTAATCAAACTGAAACTGACCTTTGGCATAGGCGTCTTGGACACATTAACAACAAAAGTCAAGAACAACTTAAACTAATGGTTGATGAGATGGATTCAAACAGAGGGCAGCAAAGGCCAATACAAGGTGTATGTGAGGTTTGTGTTTCTGGAAAACAAACTAAATTACCTCACAAAAGTACAAGAACTCGAGCAACAAGACCGCTTCAGCTAGTGCATAGTGATATTATGGGACCAATTAATATCCGATCATGGAACAACAAGAGGTACATTTTGTGTTTTGTTGATGATTTTACACATTTTACTTGTACATATTTTCTGGAATGTAAATCAGAGGCGTTCAGGTACTTTAAAGCCTATGAAGCTATGGCAACAGCCCATTTCAATCTGCCAATTAGTCGTTTCAGATGTGATAGAGGTGGAGAGTATTTGTCAGAAGAAATGAAAGCTTATTTTGAATCAAAAGGTATCCAGTATGAGTGTACAATAAGTTATAAACCTCAACAGAACGGTGTTTCGGAGAGAATGAATCGAACAATCGCAGAAAAGGCAAGATGTATGCTTCTGGAATCTAAGTTAAGCAAAGATCTATGGAATGAAGCTGTTCTTTCTGCTGTCTACATAATCAATCGAACTCCTACAAGTGCTCTCAACAATTGTGTTCCAGCAGAATTATGGTACGGGAAGAAACCTGACTTAAGCAAACTACGAGTGTTTGGATGTTTAGCGTTTCTACATACTCCAAAATCTCAAATCAAATGCAAGTTTGATTCTCGCACAATTAAGTGTTACATGGTAGGCTACTGTCATAATGGTTATCGGCTGTGGTGTCCTGAAAAACAAAAGGTTATTGAAGGAAGGGACATAACATTTGATGAAAACAAGTTTATTACTGGAAACCAACTAAATCTGACCGATTGGGATAGTGACTCAGAACCAGATAACAAAAACAATTGGATTACAGAACAATTACCAGAAGTTGTTGAACCATGCCCAATACTTGAGGCTGAAGAAGAAGAAGATCAGATTGAAGTCGAACAGCAAAATGTCAGAAGAAGTTCCCGAGTTTCAAAAACACCTCAGTATTTAAATGACTACCATTCATCTATGCAGTGTTTGCATTGAATGCAGAATCATATGTGGAAGATGTACCAACAGTTTATGAAGAAATCAAAACACGGAGTGACCAAGCGTTGTGGGAAGCTGCTGTAAAAGAAGAACTTAATGCATTAGAAGAAAATAACACATGGTCTATGTGTGAACTTCCACCTGGAAGAAAGGCCATCGACAACAAGTGGGTGTTTAAAGTAAAACGAGACGCTGCAGGTGAAATTGAGAAATATAAAGCAAGGTTAGTTATTAAAGGTTGCTGTCAAAAGAAAGGTTTTGATTATAACGAAACGTATGCTCCAGTAGCTAGATTAAATACTTTTAGAATATTATTATCTGTAGTAAACGCAAATGATATGTACTGTGAACAACTAGATGTAAATAATGCTTTTCTAAATGGTGATCTTGATGAGGATATTTACATGAAGCAACCTCAAGGGTTGGAAGATGGAAGTAATTTATTTATTTTATTTATTTATTTATTACATGTCATTACATCAAATAAACATGATAGGACATACAGTCAGATGTTACAAGAATTTGACTTAAACTAAACTACAATGAATAATAAAAACAAAACATATGTCAAAGTTTAATCATTTTTTGTATCTCTTTCTAGATACTGTGTAATAGAATAAAAATTTTTGGTCTTCAGCCAGGCTCTCAGGGTGGTCCTAAATTTAAAAGGAACTTCAATATTTTTGATTTTCAATGGTAAATTATTATAAATTTTAGGGCCTGAATATTGAGGGGATAAATGGAATTTTTCCAATCTGTGTTTTACTGGTTTAATATTATTTTTATATCTAGTAGAGTAATCATGGTTGGGCTGGTCAATGAAAGAGATTAGATTTTCTTTCACCCAATATGAAATTTCTAATATGTAATGGTCATAAAAAGTCATTATTGAAAATTTCTGAAAAATATCCTTGCAGGAAGTCCTAGGAGCAACTCTAGCAATAATTCTTAATGCTTTCTTTTGCATTTTAAATACTTTCTTTGAATGGCAAGAGTTACCCCAGGCTAAAATTCCATATGTCATTATTGATGCAAAGTAAGCGTGATAGGTTATCAACTGTGTTTTCAAATCTGCAGCTTGCCTGATTATGCGAAGAGAAAAGATACAGCTATTTAAACGCTTTATTAAACTGTCAATATGTGGTTCCCAATTTAAATTTTGGTTTATTGTTATACCTAGAAATTTCACATTTTTCTGAGGAAATATTTGAGAATTAGTTGGGCCTATTGTTATTTGATCCATATCATGTTTGTTATTGGAGCTAAATTTTATTAACTGTGTTTTATCCCCATTCATGACCAGCCCATTTGCCTGGAACCAGTCACCCAGAGCTTGTAGCTCATTATTTAATGTGTTCTGCAGGGCGTCAATACTGGGCCCTGTACAAAGCAACATAGTATCGTCTGCATATTGAAAAAGTTCCATACTAGAGACTTGTGGCAAGTCATTGACATACAAGATAAACAGACAAGGGCCCAGGATTGACCCCTGCGGCACGCCACATTGTACATTTTTCCAAACAGAGTAAACGGTTTGATTATTTTTGGTTAGTTTTGTTCTCTGAAATCTATTTATAAGGTATGACGAGAACCATTTGTGTTCTTTTCCACTAATGCCAATTTTATCTAATTTTTCAATCAGGATACCATAATCGACGCAATCAAACGCCCTAGACAGATCACAGAGAACACCTACTGCCCTCTGAGATCCATCCAAGGCCCGTGCAACGCTGTCGACCATTGTAGCCATTGAAATTTGACTATTTAACCCTTTTCGAAAACCAAATTGAGATTTATTCAAAATGTTATTATGTTCTAGAAAAAATTTAAGTTGAATCTCGATGGCTTTTTCAAATATTTTTGAGAAAGATGTGAGTAACGCGATGGGGCGATAATTTCCCATATTGTTTACATCATTTTTTTTATGAAGTGGTTTAATTTCTGAATATTTTAGCTTTTCTGGAAAAATTCCTTGTTCTAGGGATTGGTTGACTAATTTACATAAAGGTTCTTGGACTAAATCTATTACATGTTTAATTACAAACAAAGGTATTTCATCCCATCCTGAGGCCTTTGTATTTTTTAAAGAAAAAACTATATTTCTAAAGGTAGAGAAAACTCACCGTCTGATAGCAATCCGGGTTATTTTTGGTCCTAGTGGTGGACAATTGTTTCGCCCCTATTCGTCAGGGGCATCATCAGCACAACTTCCGTCTTGAGGTTAAAACATAGCGAACTTGATGTTCTTGTCGAAGGTTAAAATCAATAAATAAACAAACACTGAGTACATACGAATAACACACACGAAGACATTTACGACACGACACATATTTAAAACGCTCCCCGATGGCAAACGGCACTTTTTACTCCGCACGCGTGCTTTCACCGGCCGGTACTGAGTGACAGTTTCGAACAGGTATGCCACGGCCTACTGTATCGCCAGTCCATGCGTCACCAGCTGGTCGTATATCGGGTTCGCTGCGAATCTAGTTTGGACATTTATCAGACGCTGGGGTTGAAGTTTACTTGCGCTGTATATTTCTAATTCCTCTAACCTGTCTAGCCTACGTGATTTTCGACAAACATGCAAGACTTCCAAACCCTCATAAATTGGTTGATATGCATGGCCTGTGTCTCGTATGTGGGTGGCGAAATTAGAACTATTAGGATTAAATTGTTTTCCACTTACTGCCTTAATATGTTCTTTATACCTAGTCTCGAAATTTCGCCCTGTCTGCCCTATATAATAGGCCTCACAATCACCGCAGTTGATCTTATATACACCTTGCTTCTCATTCACACTACGTGGTGTATTGCTCCTTGGAGGCTTCAGAACCTTTGACAGTTTGTTGTTAGTTTGATAAGCTATAGAGACAGGTGCGTGCTTAAATATCGAACTGGCGATTTTTTCAGCTGTTTGACTATATTCTACCGTGATGTATTTGTCGATCTCTGTGTTTTTTACTGTGGGAGGCATAGATAACATTTTTCTATAAATTCGGTCAATTAATGAGGGTTTATAGCCGTTTTGTTGAGCAATGTATCTGATTGTTTGTAGTTCGCTGTTCTTATCTTCTACTGATAACGGGATTTTTATGAGTCGGTTGAGCATGAATCTGAATGCTGCCATTTTGTGTGAATATGGGTGATTAGAGTCGGAGTGAATGACCTGGTCTGTGTATGTGGGTTTTCTGTAAATATTGAAACTATGGCGTTGGTTAGTATTTGAGATGGTGATATCTAAATAATTTATCTTATTGTCTTGTTCTATTTCTTGCGTGAACTTAAGATTTGGATGTAGGCTGTTTAAGTACTTATTGAAAAGGCAGATTTGGCGAGCATTTCCCTTATAAAGACAAATCACGTCATCTACATATCTTTTCCAGTATACTACTTTCTCACTGTATCTGTTGTTGTTTATTACATGTTCGTATTCTATGTGGTCTAGGAAAAGCTCGGCTAGGATAGAGGAGAGGGGAGACCCCATGGCGAGACCATCATTCTGTATATAGAGAGAATCATTGAACTCAAAATAGTTTTGTGACAGAATTAGTTTTGTTAGATCCATAAGCTCATTTATTTGATCAGCATTCAGTCTTTTTGTTGTCTCTAAGTTTTCCTTCAGAATGTTGAGGGTTAGTTCTACTGGTATATTGGTGTAAAGATTTACAATATCAAATGACACCAATGATGCATTTTGTGGTATGTTGATGGTACTGATTTGGTCTATCAGATCTATGGAGTTTTTTAGGCTAGTGTTGGATTTAAGTTCTATGGAAGATTTTATGATTTTGTCTATTGCTTTGGCTAGTTTGTAAGATGGAGCAGTTTGAAAATTTACTAAAGGTCTTATTGGTGAATTTTCTTTATGGATCTTAGGTAGGCCTTTGAGTTTTGGTGCTATGGGGTTCATTACCTTAAGGAATCTTTTCTGCTCAATTGGGAAAAGGCTATTGCACTTATTAATTCCATCATTTATTTTCTTTTGGTACTGTAAGGTGGGATCTTTATTCAGTTTGGTTATATTATTATCATCTATGAATTGGGTTACCTTAGTTTTATAATCAGATTCCTTCATTATGACTATGGTATTGCCTTTATCGGCTTTAGTTAATATTGCTTCATGGTCAGAAAGTTTTTCTTTGATTTTCCGGGCAGTAAGTCGTTCTTTTTGTCTCATTTTACTTTTTGTATTCCTAAATTTCCGTTTTTCTACTAGGTTATTGAACCTACTGACTATATTATATCTGACATTGTCTTGAATATCTAGCGGTAGACCTTTTACGGTGCTCTCTAGATCTAATAAAGTGTTCCTGTCTTCAAGGGTTTGGGTATCTGATAGGTTATATTTTAAACCTTTGTTAAGTAGGTCTATTTCATCTGAACTGAATTCTATGTCTACTTTATTTACTAGTCTGTCGTGAAACTTATGTTTGCAAGTTATTTTTGTTTCTTGCGGTATTTGGGTTTGGATTAGCCTATCTAATTTTCGCTCTTGGATTCGTTCCTTTTTCTCTAATTGAGGGGTTATTTTGTCATTGATTTTATCTAGTATAATGGTTGGATCTATGTTAGTATGCTTAGCTAATTCTAGGTGTGCATCATAGAGCTGTTTGTTAAGCTGTGCTTTCCTTGCATGTAACTGTTTTATCTCCTCTTTTATCCATACTTTTTTGGCTACTTTAATTGCTTTCTGGGCAGAGATGCTTTTTGATTTCGTCTTAATATTGACATAATCAGGTGTTACGTGGTGTTTCAAACAGTGTTTGTTGAACCTTATGTTTGCTTTGGTTTTTAATAAGTTTAACCTCTTAGACTTGTACTTGCTTGCCAACTTAGTCTGACTGACTTTATCCATTGTAATTACTGGCGGCAGGGATTTGCTTATTATAAAGGTAGAGAAAACTCACCGTCTGATAGCAATCCGGGTTATTTTTGGTCCTAGTGGTGGACAATTGTTTCGCCCCTATTCGTCAGGGGCATCATCAGCACAACTTCCGTCTTGAGGTTAAAACATAGCGAACTTGATGTTCTTGTCGAAGGTTAAAATCAATAAATAAACAAACACTGAGTACATACGAATAACACACACGAAGACATTTACGACACGACACATATTTAAAACGCTCCCCGATGGCAAACGGCACTTTTTACTCCGCACGCGTGCTTTCACCGGCCGGTACTGAGTGACAGTTTCGAACAGGTATGCCACGGCCTACTGTATCGCCAGTCCATGCGTCACCAGCTGGTCGTATATCGGGTTCGCTGCGAATCTAGTTTGGACATTTATCAGACGCTGGGGTTGAAGTTTACTTGCGCTGTATATTTCTAATTCCTCTAACCTGTCTAGCCTACGTGATTTTCGACAAACATGCAAGACTTCCAAACCCTCATAAATTGGTTGATATGCATGGCCTGTGTCTCGTATGTGGGTGGCGAAATTAGAACTATTAGGATTAAATTGTTTTCCACTTACTGCCTTAATATGTTCTTTATACCTAGTCTCGAAATTTCGCCCTGTCTGCCCTATATAATAGGCCTCACAATCACCGCAGTTGATCTTATATACACCTTGCTTCTCATTCACACTACGTGGTGTATTGCTCCTTGGAGGCTTCAGAACCTTTGACAGTTTGTTGTTAGTTTGATAAGCTATAGAGACAGGTGCGTGCTTAAATATCGAACTGGCGATTTTTTCAGCTGTTTGACTATATTCTACCGTGATGTATTTGTCGATCTCTGTGTTTTTTACTGTGGGAGGCATAGATAACATTTTTCTATAAATTCGGTCAATTAATGAGGGTTTATAGCCGTTTTGTTGAGCAATGTATCTGATTGTTTGTAGTTCGCTGTTCTTATCTTCTACTGATAACGGGATTTTTATGAGTCGGTTGAGCATGAATCTGAATGCTGCCATTTTGTGTGAATATGGGTGATTAGAGTCGGAGTGAATGACCTGGTCTGTGTATGTGGGTTTTCTGTAAATATTGAAACTATGGCGTTGGTTAGTATTTGAGATGGTGATATCTAAATAATTTATCTTATTGTCTTGTTCTATTTCTTGCGTGAACTTAAGATTTGGATGTAGGCTGTTTAAGTACTTATTGAAAAGGCAGATTTGGCGAGCATTTCCCTTATAAAGACAAATCACGTCATCTACATATCTTTTCCAGTATACTACTTTCTCACTGTATCTGTTGTTGTTTATTACATGTTCGTATTCTATGTGGTCTAGGAAAAGCTCGGCTAGGATAGAGGAGAGGGGAGACCCCATGGCGAGACCATCATTCTGTATATAGAGAGAATCATTGAACTCAAAATAGTTTTGTGACAGAATTAGTTTTGTTAGATCCATAAGCTCATTTATTTGATCAGCATTCAGTCTTTTTGTTGTCTCTAAGTTTTCCTTCAGAATGTTGAGGGTTAGTTCTACTGGTATATTGGTGTAAAGATTTACAATATCAAATGACACCAATGATGCATTTTGTGGTATGTTGATGGTACTGATTTGGTCTATCAGATCTATGGAGTTTTTTAGGCTAGTGTTGGATTTAAGTTCTATGGAAGATTTTATGATTTTGTCTATTGCTTTGGCTAGTTTGTAAGATGGAGCAGTTTGAAAATTTACTAAAGGTCTTATTGGTGAATTTTCTTTATGGATCTTAGGTAGGCCTTTGAGTTTTGGTGCTATGGGGTTCATTACCTTAAGGAATCTTTTCTGCTCAATTGGGAAAAGGCTATTGCACTTATTAATTCCATCATTTATTTTCTTTTGGTACTGTAAGGTGGGATCTTTATTCAGTTTGGTTATATTATTATCATCTATGAATTGGGTTACCTTAGTTTTATAATCAGATTCCTTCATTATGACTATGGTATTGCCTTTATCGGCTTTAGTTAATATTGCTTCATGGTCAGAAAGTTTTTCTTTGATTTTCCGGGCAGTAAGTCGTTCTTTTTGTCTCATTTTACTTTTTGTATTCCTAAATTTCCGTTTTTCTACTAGGTTATTGAACCTACTGACTATATTATATCTGACATTGTCTTGAATATCTAGCGGTAGACCTTTTACGGTGCTCTCTAGATCTAATAAAGTGTTCCTGTCTTCAAGGGTTTGGGTATCTGATAGGTTATATTTTAAACCTTTGTTAAGTAGGTCTATTTCATCTGAACTGAATTCTATGTCTACTTTATTTACTAGTCTGTCGTGAAACTTATGTTTGCAAGTTATTTTTGTTTCTTGCGGTATTTGGGTTTGGATTAGCCTATCTAATTTTCGCTCTTGGATTCGTTCCTTTTTCTCTAATTGAGGGGTTATTTTGTCATTGATTTTATCTAGTATAATGGTTGGATCTATGTTAGTATGCTTAGCTAATTCTAGGTGTGCATCATAGAGCTGTTTGTTAAGCTGTGCTTTCCTTGCATGTAACTGTTTTATCTCCTCTTTTATCCATACTTTTTTGGCTACTTTAATTGCTTTCTGGGCAGAGATGCTTTTTGATTTCGTCTTAATATTGACATAATCAGGTGTTACGTGGTGTTTCAAACAGTGTTTGTTGAACCTTATGTTTGCTTTGGTTTTTAATAAGTTTAACCTCTTAGACTTGTACTTGCTTGCCAACTTAGTCTGACTGACTTTATCCATTGTAATTACTGGCGGCAGGGATTTGCTTATTATAAAGGTAGAGAAAACTCACCGTCTGATAGCAATCCGGGTTATTTTTGGTCCTAGTGGTGGACAATTGTTTCGCCCCTATTCGTCAGGGGCATCATCAGCACAACTTCCGTCTTGAGGTTAAAACATAGCGAACTTGATGTTCTTGTCGAAGGTTAAAATCAATAAATAAACAAACACTGAGTACATACGAATAACACACACGAAGACATTTACGACACGACACATATTTAAAACGCTCCCCGATGGCAAACGGCACTTTTTACTCCGCACGCGTGCTTTCACCGGCCGGTACTGAGTGACAGTTTCGAACAGGTATGCCACGGCCTACTGTATCGCCAGTCCATGCGTCACCAGCTGGTCGTATATCGGGTTCGCTGCGAATCTAGTTTGGACATTTATCAGACGCTGGGGTTGAAGTTTACTTGCGCTGTATATTTCTAATTCCTCTAACCTGTCTAGCCTACGTGATTTTCGACAAACATGCAAGACTTCCAAACCCTCATAAATTGGTTGATATGCATGGCCTGTGTCTCGTATGTGGGTGGCGAAATTAGAACTATTAGGATTAAATTGTTTTCCACTTACTGCCTTAATATGTTCTTTATACCTAGTCTCGAAATTTCGCCCTGTCTGCCCTATATAATAGGCCTCACAATCACCGCAGTTGATCTTATATACACCTTGCTTCTCATTCACACTACGTGGTGTATTGCTCCTTGGAGGCTTCAGAACCTTTGACAGTTTGTTGTTAGTTTGATAAGCTATAGAGACAGGTGCGTGCTTAAATATCGAACTGGCGATTTTTTCAGCTGTTTGACTATATTCTACCGTGATGTATTTGTCGATCTCTGTGTTTTTTACTGTGGGAGGCATAGATAACATTTTTCTATAAATTCGGTCAATTAATGAGGGTTTATAGCCGTTTTGTTGAGCAATGTATCTGATTGTTTGTAGTTCGCTGTTCTTATCTTCTACTGATAACGGGATTTTTATGAGTCGGTTGAGCATGAATCTGAATGCTGCCATTTTGTGTGAATATGGGTGATTAGAGTCGGAGTGAATGACCTGGTCTGTGTATGTGGGTTTTCTGTAAATATTGAAACTATGGCGTTGGTTAGTATTTGAGATGGTGATATCTAAATAATTTATCTTATTGTCTTGTTCTATTTCTTGCGTGAACTTAAGATTTGGATGTAGGCTGTTTAAGTACTTATTGAAAAGGCAGATTTGGCGAGCATTTCCCTTATAAAGACAAATCACGTCATCTACATATCTTTTCCAGTATACTACTTTCTCACTGTATCTGTTGTTGTTTATTACATGTTCGTATTCTATGTGGTCTAGGAAAAGCTCGGCTAGGATAGAGGAGAGGGGAGACCCCATGGCGAGACCATCATTCTGTATATAGAGAGAATCATTGAACTCAAATAGTTTTGTGACAGAATTAGTTAATCTTTAGTAACAAAACTGTCAAAGGTTCTGAAGCCTCCAAGGAGCAATACACCACGTAGTGTGAATGAGAAGCAAGGTGTATATAAGATCAACTGCGGTGATTGTGAGGCCTATTATATAGGGCAGACAGGGCGAAATTTCGAGACTAGGTATAAAGAACATATTAAGGCAGTAAGTGGAAAACAATTTAATCCTAATAGTTCTAATTTCGCCACCCACATACGAGACACAGGCCATGCATATCAACCAATTTCTGAGGGTTTGGAAGTCTTGCATGTTTGTCGAAAATCACGTAGGGCTAGACAGGCTAGAGGAATTAGAAATATACAGCGCAAGTAAACTTCAACCCCAGCGTCTGATAAATGTCCAAACTAGATTCGCAGCGAACCCGATATACGACCAGCTGGTGACGCATGGACTGGCGATACAGTAGGCCGTGGCATACCTGTTCGAAACTGTCACTCAGTACCGGCCGGTGAAAGCACGCGTGCGGAGTAAAAAGTGTCGTTTGCCATCGGGGAGCGTTTTAAATATGTGTCGTGTCGTAAATGTCTTCGTGTGTGTTATTCGTATGTACTCAGTGTTTGTTTATTTATTGATTTTAACCTTCGACAAGAACATCAAGTTCGCTATGTTTTAACCTCAAGACGGAAGTTGTGCTGATGATGCCCCTGACGAATAGGGGCGAAACAATTGTCCACCACTAGGACCAAAAATACCCCGGATTGCTATCAGACGGTGAGTTTTCTCTACCTTTATAATAAGCAAATCCCTGCCGCCAGTAATTACAATGGATAAAGTCAGTCAGACTAAGTGGCAAGCAAGTACAAGTCTAAGAGGTTAAACTTATTAAAAACCAAAGCAAACATAAGGTTCAACAAACACTGTTTGAAACACCACGTAACACCTGATTATGTCAATATTAAGACGAAATCAAAAAGCATCTCTGCCAGAAAGCAATTAAAGTAGCCAAAAAAGTATGGATAAAAGAGGAGATAAAACAGTTACATGCAAGGAAAGCACAGCTTAACAAACAGCTCTATGATGCACACCCTAGAATTAGCTAAGCATACTAACATAGATCCAACCATTATACTAGATAAAATCAATGACAAAATAACCCCTCAATTAGAGAAAAAGGAACGAATCCAAGAGCGAAAATTAGATAGGCTAATCCAAACCCAAATACCGCAAGAAACAAAAATAACTTGCAAACATAAGTTTCACGGACAGACTAGTAAATAAAGTAGACATAGAATTCAGTTCAGATGAAATAGACCTACTTAACAAAGGTTTAAAATATAACCTATCAGATACCCAAACCCTTGAAGACAGGAAACACTTTATTAGATCTAGAGAGCACCGTAAAAGGTCTACCGCTAGATATTCAAGACAATGTCAGATATAATATAGTCAGTAGGTTCAATAACCTAGTAGAAAAAACGGAAATTTAGGAATACAAAAAGTAAAATGAGACAAAAAGAACGACTTACTGCCGGAAAATCAAAGAAAAACTTTCTGACCATGAAGCAATATTAACTAAAGCCGATAAAGGCAATACCATAGTCATAATGAAGGAATCTGATTATAAAACTAAGGTAACCCAATTCATAGATGATAATAATATAACCAAACTGAATAAAGATCCCACCTTACAGTACCAAAAGAAAATAAATGATGGAATTAATAAGTGCAATAGCCTTTTCCCAATTGAGCAGAAAAGATTCCTTAAGGTAATGAACCCCATAGCACCAAAACTCAAAGGCCTACCTAAGATCCATAAAGAAAATTCACCAATAAGACCTTTAGTAAATTTTCAAACTGCTCCATCTTACAAACTAGCCAAAGCAATAGACAAAATCATAAAATCTTCCATAGAACTTAAATCCAACACTAGCCTAAAAAACTCCATAGATCTGATAGACCAAATCAGTACCATCAACATACCACAAGATGCATCATTGGTGTCATTTGATATTGTAAATCTTTACACCAATATACCAGTAGAACTAACCCTCAACATTCTGAAGGAAAACTTAGAGACAACAAAAAGACTGAATGCTGATCAAATAAATGAGCTTATGGATCTAACAAAACTAATTCTGTCACAAAACTATTTTGAGTTCAATGATTCTCTCTATATACAGAATGATGGTCTCGCCATGGGGTCTCCCCTCTCCTCTATCCTAGCCGAGCTTTTCCTAGACCACATAGAATACGAACATGTAATAAACAACAACAGATACAGTGAGAAAGTAGTATACTGGAAAAGATATGTAGATGACGTGATTTGTCTTTATAAGGGAAATGCTCGCCAAATCTGCCTTTT
>JAQYXR010001197.1:0-38928 GCA_030545055.2 Neoaliturus tenellus | reverse complement strand
AACATTCACTTCCGAAGAGGGAGAACACCACTCGTTTAAAACAAAGAACAAAAAGAATTCAGGATCGCTGACTGAGGTGGCAGAATATCTCTAGTAGCGAGCTGACTTCCCCACCACTTACAGGTATTGTAACTTCCGACGCACCGGCCATGCCGCACCATTTGTCAGCGGAACATGGTATTATGGGTGCGTCCAATGCATTCTCGTTTCTTATCATTCTTTTATTTACCAAATTGGCACATTACGGTGGTGGGGTTGTTGTCTCGTTCTCGCAGCATGGTGTCGGCTATCCAGTGTTCTTTTTCCATCTTTAGTTTAACCTCACATTTAAATCAATTTTTACTTTTAGCCACAGATAAGTAATATATATGCTGAAACACAAATATTATTAATATCTTAAATATATTTATCTTTCAGCACCATAAAACTTCTGCCGATTTGGTCGTTATTAGGATGGTTAGGTTGATTAACTACGTAACTATGTAGTCAATAGTTGGGTTGAATTCCAGTCTGTCTCGGACTTGTATCACTGTTGATCAGCTTGTTTTATAATATCTACCTATTCAAACTTGGTCAAGACTTTTTACATTTAGACTAGTTGTATAGGTCGAAAGGTAAATATTGGCTAAAAGTTCCTGCGTATTCCAAAAAAAGTAATATGAAAAATAACTTTTTCTACTGCCAATTCGCAAAGAATTTCAGGAGGAGATTTTCAGCTAACCAGATCATATTAAATTAGTAAGTTCTATAAAGTGCCATTGACCACATCGGTCAGCGTTTGTACCTTAAAGGCAACTGAACTACCACCTTCAAAGATTAAAAACTTCATATTTTGCAAGTTGTACATTTAACTTGTCCCTATATTAGCGAGTCGTTTAGTAGACTGATTGTTTAAAGTACAATTGGTGTGTACAAAATAATAATACATATCTTTATTTTTCTTTATTGAATGTTCATTAGTTTTTACAATAATACATTTCCAATTTTGAACAAATATATTTCAGGAGTAACTTCAAGTACTGGACTGAACCGGAGGGGCAAGGGTAATTTAGATGAACACCGGTCTTCTGAATAAACTTGGCCACACGGAGATTTCATTGAGATCCAATCCTTAGGAATTAAATAGGACCACCGGTTGAATTTTGATGAGCGTACGTCCTGGGAATGAACTGCAGCCACACGGGGAATTTAGATGAGCGCTAGCCCTTGGAAGGAATTGGAGCCAGGAGGGGAAATTTTGATGAGCGTCTGTTCTTGGAATGAACTGGAGCCAGACTGGGAATTTTGTGAGCGTCCGTCCTTGGAAGGAATTGGAGCCAGACGGGTAATTTTGATGAGCGTCCGTCCTTGGAAGGAATTGGAGCCACACGAAGAATTTCGATGAGCGTCCGTCCTCGGAATGAACTGGAGCCAGACGGGGAATTTTGATGAGCGTCCGTCCTTGGAATGAACTGGAGCCAGACGGAGAATTTTGATGAGCGTCCGTCCTCGGAACGAACTGGAGCCAGACGGGGAATTTTGATGAGCGTCCGTCCTTGGAATGAACTGGAGCCAGACGGGGAATTTTGATGAGCGTCCGTCCTTGGAATGAACTGGAGCCACACGAAGAATTTCGATGAGCGTCCGTCCTTGGAATGAACTGGAGCCAGACGGGGAATTTTGATGAGCGTCCGTCCTTGGAATAAACTGGGGCCAGACGGGGAATTTTGATGAGCGTCCGTCCTTGGTATGAACTGGAGCCACACGAAGAATTTTGATGAGCGTCCGTCCTTGAATGAACTGGAGCCAGACGAGGAATTTTGTTGAACACCCTTCATCTGAATGTACTGGGATCAAACGGGGAATTTCAATGATTTCACTTCTTTTATATGTACTGGAGCCTCACGGGGAATTTTGATAAGCGCTCGTCCTTAGAATTAATTGGGACAACACAGAGAATTTTTAGGATCTCCTATCTTACACGAAAAAGTTTTAGAACTGAAATTTGGCGTGAGCTACAATTCAAATAGTGCTTTTAACAAACTTAAAATTTAGAATGATATTAATAATTTTGGTAACCATGGTAATAAATTAATATGTAAATAAACACAAAAATTAATATAACTTTCCTATATATTCAATAAAAGCTTAAGACAAAAATCTTATCATTAAAGGATTATTTATTCTAGTTTAGAATTTACTATTAGCGAAGAATACCCCCAGAACCTAGAAGAGGGCTGTACACAGTTCATGCAATAGTGCTGCTAGTAAATACATCCAGTCTCATAGATAAAGACCAAAAATATATTAAACATAAATTTAAAATACAAATCTTTGACATATTATTTATTAAAAATTTTTATCTGTTTTAATAATTAGCTTTACAGACTGCTTTATGTCGATTGCTGATATTCAACATAATTTTTATATATATTTACAAATAGTTTACTTTTTATTGTTACAAAGTATTATGAAGGACCATTAAAAATCATTAACATTTCAGAATTAATTAATTATCTTTAAACGTTGTATCATTGTTGATCGGCGATGATAAATATCCATTATCCATAATAGTAGAGCATAAAGCTAAATAATGTATTTCTCTAATAATTGTTGTTATAAGAATGTAAATTGCATCTTATGACGAGTAATAAAAATTTTTTAATAAAAGCGAAAATTACTTACTCAACTATTTTATAATAATCTAAAATACACTGTGTCTCGTAACAGCAAAATGTGAAAGGAACACAATTTCATATAATTACAAGATATAGGCTATCAATATTGTTATGTAACTTATTTTTGTATTGCCTACGGTTACTCACTAAAGAAAATGTTATTTACTACTTTCAGGTAAAGCCTTCAACAAATTACCTGTCAAAAATCCAGTCCTTTAAAATTTTAAATATATGCAATTTTTGGTCGGAAAGTCATAATAATGTTAGCCTTGTACATTATTTTTAATACCCTGCGTATTGGCAGGGATGGCATAATATTAGACACATAACAACTATTTTGTCCCTGCACAAATTTTGACATTAACCTTTAATGTGTAGGCCTATCCTTATCTAATTATGGATTTATTTAATTTTTATTTTATTTTTCGTTAAATAGTATTATTTCGGGAAAATGTTTACTAATTTATTTTAATTTTTATGGCAAGTAATTTTTTGTAACACAAACTAATAATGTGAATTTTTTATACAAATTTTTCCATCACCCAATTTTAAACCCATGATAGGTAACGTAATATAATAAGTGTATCACATTTCTGTACTTTAATTATATACTATTTTATATAGTTTAATTCATTTATTTATTCTTACGCCAATCACCATTGTTAAAAATGTTTACTGTAAGCCATACAAAATATTAATTAAATAGACTTCATGCAAAGCCCTACTGTATCACTTGTAACTACTATTACAAGTGATAGTACCACAGTACTATCACTTGTAATAGTGTAAGAGTCAAAATAAAATAAGAATTGATTCGCCGTTTAAATTCGCGCGCCGCCGGGAACCGGATAAGCTGAGTCAGAATCAGCTGTTGCTGGTTCATCCTTTCGCCATGCACGGCGCTCGCATCGCGGTGGTGGGGGAAGGACCCGCCGTCCACACTCGAGCCTCTGCGACCGTCAGTCAACGACACAACGACCCGGCGCATAGCTGGAAGGAACTAACTCTAGCGAACCGAGCGAGACGAAGCAAAGTCCCTATACCGTAGTAGGAGATAGAGCGACGACGCTATAATTAATCCTCGAAAAGGTATTGTTGAAATTATTACCTGATTTAACTATATTGCGATCGATATTATTTTAGTATTTCGTTTTTGTATTATTCGATAAGACCCTTTTCGAAATTTAATACATTTAATAATTTAATAAATTTAATAATTTAGTCTAACAGTAGCGACTTATTTTATTCTTGTAGTGCACTCGATCAGTGTTCGACTTGGTGGATGGCCATTTAAGTTAATTATTCCTATGTTTAGCTAAGCGAATAATATTATTGAGTTCGTAAATCATTGAGTTAGGCCCAGTGGTGAAATAACCCTGGAAATCGATTAAATTAAGATATTTTAAATCTTGTTTTTATTATCGTTGTTAGGCCCGGGCGAAACAGCTCATGGGATAAAGTCGTCTTTCTAAATTATCGTTGCGTTGGCCATAAGTTCGATTTTATATTAATTAAATCGTAAATAATCGTGTTAGGCCCAGTGGTGGAATAACCCTGGAAATTGACATTGAATTAACTAAATCTTGACTTGTTGGTGGTAGGCCCGGGTGAAATAGCTCAGGGAAAAATTGATTTAATTTATCGTTGGCCATAAGTTTGATTTCATAGTCATCAAATCGTAAATTAATCGTGATTAGGCCCAGTGGTGGAATAACCCTGGTAATTAAGCAATTAATTGTAAAATCTTGTTTCGTTATCAGAGTTAGGCCCGGGCGAAACAGCTCTTGGGATAAAATCGATTTTAAATAAATTATCTTGTGCAATAAGTTTAATTTATTTTTCGTAGAATAAAACCAAAATCCGATTTAAATTCATTGGCTACATTTAGAAGGTGAAATCCTGATACGTCAAATTTAGCTGAGACTTAGTTTTGTTTTATTTCCTAGCGATCGGCCTATTTTTATTTTATTATTTTAAATCAGAATTTCACCTTCGACTCAAAATTCCGTTTTCTCTTATTCGTGGGCTGTGATGAGCAAACGTTTAGGCCTACCTTGAGAACTGGATGTTCATTTTCTTATTTCGCTTCTGAGCCCTCCAATAAAATACGATTTTTTTCTAAGTTATAATCAAATTTAATTACGACCCCTGGACATTTTCTCAAACGAGTGAACTATCCGAGGCAATCCTGTACAATTTTGTCCCACCACGAAATTGTACCGTTACAATAGTAGTTCAGGTAAGTAGATGTGAAGTGTAGGTTCTGCAACATCCCAAGGAAGCGCTCTCTGATTGGTCGAGAGCTGGCATAAGCCCCGCCCCTCTTCTCTGATTGGTTGGCAGCTGATATAGGCCCCTCCCCCCTCTTCTCTGATTGGTCGACAGCTGACTTAGGCCACGCCCATTTGTTAAAATGGTGGTTGTTGTCTTCCGAAGAAGAGTAGGTGGACGAGTCCATTATAAGGGGAAGGAACATAATGTTTATATGCTACCAACGTCTATACTATATAAAATGTGTCAATGAATATAATATATCAATGACAATAATGTCAAATACATATTACCAACGTTTATACTATATGAAATGTACCAGTGGCTATACTATATAAAATGTATCAATGGACATAATGTAAAATGTACATAATCAGTGGTTACACGATATAAAGAGAAATGCTGCTATACTATATAATATACATCAATGACTATAATGTTAAATATTCCTAATCTAGTTATACTATATGAAATGTGCTCAAGGCTATAATATATATCCATGACTATAGTGTTAAATAAACACGATCAATGCTTATACTATATGAAATGCATTCACCGCTATACTATATAAAATATATCAATGAACATAATGTTAAATAGACATGATCAACGCTTATACTATATAAAATTGATCAGAGGCTAATCTTTGCATCAATGACTATAGTGTAAAATATACGTGATCCACAGTCATACTATATGAAATATAGGAGACAATGACTATAATGATCAACGGTTATACTATATAACATGAAACTTCTGCTATACTATATAATATACTTCAATGACTATAATGTTAAATATTCTTAATCTAGTTATACTAAATGAAATGCATTCACCGCTATACTATATAAAATATATCAATGAACATAATGTTAAATAAACATGATCAACGCTTATACTATATGAAATTGATCAGATTCTATATATGCAGATCTTTGCATCAATGACTATAGTGTTAAATATACGTGATCCACAGTCATACTATATGAAATGTAGGGAGACAATGACTATAATGATCAATGGTTATACTATATAACATGAAACTTCTGCTATACTACATAATATACTTCAATGACTATAATTTTAAATATTCTTAATCTAGTTATACTATATGAAATGTGCCCATTGCTATAATGTATATTATGCATTGATGACTTAACGTTAAATATACGCCATCAATGCTTAAACTATATGAAATGCATTCGCCGCTATACTATACAAATATCAATAAATATAATGTTAAATAAACATGATCAACGGTTATACTATATGAAATATACTTGTGGCTAGTTCTCTGCATCAATGGCTATAATGTAAAATGTACATAATCAAGGGGTACACTGTGTGAAATGAAAATGCTACTCTACTATATAATATACATCAATGACTATAATGTTAAATATTCCTAATCTAGTTATACTATATGAAATGCATTCACCGCTATACTATATAAAATATATCAATGAACATAATGTTAAATAAACATGATCAACGCTTATACTATATGAAATTGATCAGATTCTAATCTTTGCATCAATGACTATAGTGTTAAATATACATGATCCACAGTCATACTATATGAAATGTAGGAGACAATGACTATGATGATCAACGGTTATACTATATAACATGAAACTTCTGCTATACTATATAATATACTTCAATGACTATAATGTTAAATATTCTTAATCTAGTTATACTATTTGAAATGTGCCCATTGATATAATGTATATTATGCATTGATGACTTAACGTTAAATATACGCCATCAATGCTTAAACTATATGAAATGCATTCGCCGCTATACTATACAAATATCAATGAATATAATGATAAATATACATGATCAACGGTTATACTATATGAAATGTTCCTGTAGCTATATCTCTGCATCAATGACTATAATTTAAAATGTACATAAACAACGGTTACACTATATAGAATGTGCCCATTTCTATACTATATGATATGCAGTTAAGTCTATAATATTAAATATTCGAATCTAGTTAAACCGTAATATTAAATATACCCACTGCTATAATATATAATTTGGATCAATGACTACAATGTTAAATAAACACAATCAATGGTTATACTATATGAAATGCATTTGTTACTATGCTTTACAAAATATAATAATGAATTTAATGTTAAATGCACATAATCAATGGTTATACTGAATGAAAAATTTCACAACTTTACTACATTATCCATGACTGTACTGTTTTAAACTGAAATGTACAAACGGCTATTAACTGTAACCATAAACAAATCCCAGTCTAAGTGTAGTTAAAGTGATTTTGTGAGCAAATTTTTTTGAGTTAAACTTGATTAATAAATGAGTCAATAAAATAACTAGGATATCAGGAGATTCTTGGTATCGCAGTATCTGTTCTTAAAATATAAATTAATTATGTTAAAAACATATGTCGTGAGCCTGTCTTGTGAAGTGTTTTTTTACTGAGAATAATACAGCATGGAATGTTTCCTCCCATGACCAGAGCTCTTTCGAGGTGGTAATTCCCCATGGCGTTATCTTTTATCATGGATTTAGACCATGACGTGGTTCCCCTAAAGATCGGGCCTAGCCACACCTTTTTTTAAAGTGGTTTTTAGGCAAAATATTCCACTATAGCTGTATATCTCAATAAACATATACTTTCCTTATATTTATATTATCTAGATATTATATTATAGTGCAACATTGAGGATATATTTACAGTTATGTAATCCTGTACATATTCTGTTACAGATATCTTGAGAAACCTGTCTGATCTTCATTATATATATTACTTGAGAGTGATTTTGAAATGTTCTCCAGGGAAGGTGTAGTTCCATTTTCTTCCTTCTTCTTTTATCCCACTTCTTGAATCTTCTTTTTCGTCACTCCACTTCTTTTAGTTTTTTCTTCCTTACTTGTCTCTTTTCGAGGCTTTGGTCTTACTCTTCACATACATTAATTCTTCTTGGGGATTTTGTAATGCCCCCATGGTAAGGTGTTTATCCCATTGTTTAGAATATACCTTTTATCATCATGTGCTGACAAAGCGATCTTGTTCATATTGACGCTAAAGAGATCATGTTTGTAGCTTCTAATCATGTTCATAGAGCAGTATTTGTCAACATGTGTTTTCAAGCACTCTTTATAGTCTTCGAAGGTTAATTCCATTTCCACAACAGGCTTCTTAACACCTTTTGATTTTTTTATAACACGATTATTCTCAGATCTGCTTGCGTACATTTTTGATCTTAGGCCTATGTGTTCATACATGATTCTTCCATTGAGTTCATCCTTAAATTTCCCAATAACCTTCTTGTTTGTGGTGCTGAAGCAGTTGTGGTTAGAGGGGTAGTCGCTCGTGTCAAAGTAGGCAATCATCTCCTTCATGTCTTCGTAGAAATCCTCTGTCTGTAGATGGTATGTTAGACTATCTGTGTCGGTATATTGTAACTGAGCTTTATCCTGGTACCGGTCTTTTATCACGTTATAGTGAAAGTCATACATTAGTGTCTTAGACACATCCAAAATACTCATTCCTACGTATATTGCTTTGTTGAAGAATAATGCAGTTTTCTTCATGTGTACTGCAGCCAAATTTTCAGTAAAAATAGTTCTTCCTTTAAAGTTGGGTTGTGCTAGCCACTTGTTGACCTGTTTCTCATGAGTTGCCAATCTGATGTCAACACGATTTCGAATATTTTCCATAGACTTTCCAAAGACAGCATTATTCATTAGTTTGAAAAAATCCTTTTCAAAATTGCTTGTGGCTTTCATTCTCATATTAGTATTTAAATCTACATAGGGTTTAAGCCAATCTTTTGCTTAAAACTGATGGCTCTGTGGATTTTCTTCAATTTCAATCCTAGAGACAGGTACTGTTTAAGATTTCTATGATGTATGACATATTTTTCCTTATCATACAGCGTTGCAAGTAACTTTTCTTCTTTCGATCCTGGAGGAACTCTGTGTTCAGGAGCTAGGGGGAGATCAGAGTGCAGATCGTGCAATTCTTCTGGATACTCCAAGTCAACCTCTAATATATATCCTATTTCGGAATCATCAGGAATTACTGTGACATCAATAAGGTGTGCGTCTTCTACCCATTTAAACTCTGCATATGGCATGCACTGGGACATCGCCCATGCATATAGGTTGTTGGCGTCAAGATATGTTAGGTAAGATGAGGATATATTTTTGTCGTAATCTTCCATGTATTTATTATTGGCGGCTGCATAGCGGTTTGAAACTTGTGACAAACCTCCTCGAATGCCATTTCCAATCATCAAAATCATGTCATAGTCTGTTAGTAGTTCCAGTTCAATCTCGGTTGTCTTGAGCATTGCACTCCATGCAAGTCCAGGTGCTGTATAATACCAGGCAGGATCTAGGTTATAAATCTGCATACAGAGGTCTCGAAAATTTTCCATTACATCAGCAAATTGAAGTACATCTGACTTATTGTACAACATTGTATACTGTTTCATATTCTGTATTTCAAAAGTGTCCCAAATTTTGCAGGCATGCTGATAATCTTCTTCCTCAATATCAGACATGGTTAAGTGGTTGTAAAAGTCTGACTTTGGTGGTAGAGATGTTTCCTCATATTTCTCCAATGAGTCCATAGCATCATACGGATACACTCCTTTTCTCAAAAGGAGTGGAAGCTGTTCACCAGAATAGTATTTCGATGTGTGCATGAAATGAGAAGGTGACAAGTTTTTAACCAGTGAGTCCAAGCTGCTAGGCATAAATCTCATTGAGTCGACAAATCTCAGATCAATACCGCCAGGCACATGAACAGTGTAAGCTATATATCTTTCTTCACTGTTTGGGATTACATCAATGGTAACGTTATTCGAACCAAACATTTTTATGAATAAATGAGTATCGTAACCAGAAAGATTATGGATGAATATCGGGAAAAATGAAGGTTTTTTAAAGTTCAAGTTGCAGCTGTTGTGTGCGGCTCCTCTGAATTTTCCCGTTATGTGGTCATGGTCCAAAACTAGTGGATTGTCTTCTGTGAATTCCTTTCTACAAATATGACATTGTCTTGCTTCTAAAATTTTGGTAAGATCTTCTTTTGAAAGTATCATAGGTTGAGCGGCTTCTTTGGAATAAAGGCTTTTGATTTTCTTTGACTCTTCAAGTATCATATCTACAAAAACTTGAGCAGCGTCTTCACCGAAGTATGTTACTGGACTGGCATAATCATTTTCTGCTTGTACGATATAATATGAAAACCCGATAGCTTCGTGTTTTCTATACCTTTTTGTGTACGAAGCAGTTGAATTTTCCTCTTCAATAATGGTTGACTGTAAAGGGATGAGCATACATTCAAAGTCTGCATAACCTGCAAAGGGAACTCTCATACTTCTATTATGATCTCTAAACTTAATGGTTTCACATTTTTGTGGCATCACAATCTTGACTGGATCGTGCTGTTTGCAATATGATTTATGAAAATTCAATAAATCTTCTGTTCCAAAATGTAAAAGGCATCTTTTACACAACCATATTCTTCTTCCATGCTTTGTTATCTGTGAACGCACAAGCCTGCTAAGATCTGTTATTAGGCAATAATGTTCATTGTTTTCATCTCTAAGGTAGAGCAAATCTACATGTTGCTTCTTTTCTTCATCGGTAATCAATAGTGGGTACACTACGTTTTTTTCATCAAAACTGTAAACATTGATAGATATACCAGATCGCTTTTCAAATAATTTTATGTAGTTTAAACCCATTGGAAATTCTATTCCTTGCAGAGCATTGTCAAATTCGTGTTCGTATTGTATGTAATGTTGTACTCTTTGAGGGTTGTTATCCCGCCGTACAGGATGAACTGCTGCGAGAACTGACCACAGAAAACATTTGTCATCGTTGTTTTGAATATTTACAACGGCTTTCTTCTTTTTTAGACGTGTCGGTAAATCGATGTAGGATGATCCTCGCAGGGGAACATAACGATTGATTCGGAGTTCAATGTTTTTTATTCTACTTAGGCTCCAGCCAGAGCCTTTAGTTTGAAACTCTTCCATCTCTTTAAGAATCTTCAACTTCATGCTCTCCAGCTGTTCCATGATATTGTCGGTTGGTAAAATGATTTTGTTTTCTGTTTTAAAGTTAATTTCTTGTATAACTTCCCCATTGATACTGGGTTTTTTGTACTCGGTTAAGAACAAAACGTTGATCTTAATGTTGTGATCCTGCAAGTTTTCTCTTACCTTATCACTAAGTAGGTGTTTTGACAACTGAAAAAACTTCAATGGATCTTTTATGCCTGGGCTGTTCTCAATAATATACGTTTTCATTCTGTTTTTAAACGCTTTTTCTAACTCAGTAATTTGTAAATCGTCTTTAGAGTCTTCAGTGTTTGATGTAGAAGAAGACATCGAGAGTAGTTCTGATCTCACGATATTCTTAGAAGAACTGGCGATAGGCTTGATGTTGTCTTCAGGTTTTACACTTTCTAGACATTTCTTCTTTGGAGGTGGCGAGGAATCACTTCTCTGCTTCACTCTGCAGTGATTAAGATGTCGGCTTACATTTGTCAAAGTAATCAGTTTTCCGCAGTTATCACAAGGTCTCTGGGGCTGAATAGTGTTCGGTTTCTCTTTACAACATATTTTCAAGTGGCGCGAAAGGTTTGTTGATGATATGGTCTTCTTACATCTGTCGCAGATCTTTCTCTTCATTTTATACAAATATCAATGCCTGCAACACGTATATCACTCGTTACAACTTGTTGAAATTGATCCACTTTTGTGTTATCCTAAATTAACACTTCCGTATAGCGTAGATGATCCTCACACCGCAATGGGCGAGAACTGAATGATGGAGTCTCCGATGACTCCTCCTTTTAAAACTTATTTTCACTGGATTTAAAATTATTTAAATTTTAACCAAAATAATGCAAATTACAGCCTTTGTAATTACTGCAATGTAACAGTCCGAATAGCGTAGATGATCTTCACACCGCAATGGTCGAGAACTGAATGATGGAGTCTCCGATGACTCCTCCTTTTATAACCTCTTTTTCTCCGGATTTAAAATTTTTCAATTTTAACCAAAATAATGCAAATTACAGCCTGTGTAATTACTGCAATGTAACAGTCCGAATAGCGTAGATGATCTTCACACCGCAATGGTCGAGAACTGAATGATGGAGTCTCCGATGACTCCTCCTTTTATAACCTCTTTTTCTCTGGATTTAAAATTTTTCAATTTTAACCAAAATAATGCAAATTACAGCCTGTGTAATTACTGCAATGTAACCGTCCCAATAGCGTAGACGATCTTCACACCGCAATGGTCGAGAACTGAATGATGGAGTCTCCGATGACTCCTCCTTTTATAACCTCTTTTTCTCTGGATTTAAAATTTTTCAATTTTAACCAAAATAATGCAAATTACAGCCTGTGTAATTACTGCAATGTTACCGTCCGTATAGCGTAGATGATCTTCACACCGCAATGGCCGAAAACCGAATTATGGAACCTCCAAAGGCTCCTCATGTTATAAATTTTTCTCGATTTACGACCTCATAGCGAATGTCCATATAGGGACTATCCTATTACGGTAGTTGCCGTGGTAAAACTTAAGCCCGGGAACAAGTTACGTTTTCATTTAGAGGTTCCCAGAAGCCAATCTTTAAAGCGATAAATTTTAAAGATCTCAAATTTTGTTGAAATTTGGTATGAAGGTGTAAGACCAGGTCTATTTTCTTTCGTTCGCGAACCAGCATTATAGGGTTATGGAAACGGGGTTTTATAGGATTTCAAAGGGTTAAAAATGAGTTTTCCTGCATTTTTGGATCTTAATTTCAAATTCAGATATTTTAACTAAAATAATTTAAAAGAACTTAAAAAAACTAACAATTTAGTTTTTGAATTTTTAACATTGCTCAACAGATTACGGAGAAAAACCAAAATTAGGTTTCCAATATTAATCTAATGGTAAATAAACAAAACCGTGTATCGCATTTATTTATTGACATACTTAAATAAAATTTGGTGTCTAGTGACATATATAGGAAGCCAACGACTACGGCCTTACTTGTAATGCATTCGAACTCAAACCATCCATTGTGTCAAAATGGCTGTATTTTACTCTTTAATCCATAGACTAATAATACACCGTTAAACAGTCTCAACTTTAAGAAAGAAAAAGAAATAATACAATATTTTGTATTTAAAAATTGATATAAAAATAAAACCACAGAAAGAATGATAATCCGGAAAATAAGAAAACAAATGATGATGATGTGCGCCTATCATATAACTCTAAAATGAAGAAGCGGTTAGGAAAACTTTAAAAAATTCTAACATAAAATAGGCTACAGCGAAAAATAATGCTTTCAACCTTATTTGTGCAAAATTTTAAGATAGTAAAAAAACAATTTGAAAGATAAATATCTTAAATCTGGCATATAGAAAATTAATTGCACTGAGTGTAAGAAATACTGCATTGGCCAGACACTACAAACTTAGAGTAAGGGTTAAAGAACATTTACTAGCCCTTAGATAAAAACAACCCCAGAATGCAATCAAACTTTGCGGAGCATCTATTAAATACAGACATGAATATAAAATCCTAGAAGGAAACTTGTCAATCTTGTAATACGAAAGAAATCAAGAAAAACTTAATGTGAAAGAAAAAATGTATATACTCTTAAATTACAAGAAAGATCCAGAAAATATTTTAAATGCAATGCAAATTCTACAAGCACATCCTCTCTTTGGAATAATCAATGAATTAAAAAACAACTAAAAATAATGTTATACATATGTAGAGTCAAAAATGTTGTATGTTATTCCATATAATTCATTATTCTATATGCTTTATATATTTATTTCATTTATCATATTTTTTTAGCATATTAATGTTTCAAATTAATATATAAGAAAATAAGGTGAGATTAGATGACTCTGAATATGGCCTTTTAGGTTGAAACTAGTTAGTCTACATACTCATTCTTATAGTGTTTATGGGAAATAATCTAAAATTTCCTTTGGAAATTCACTGAGTTCGCAGGTCTACTGCGACAGGTGTATTTTAACTTATAACCAAATTCATACAAATTACAGTTATTACCGGTATGTTTTTTCTTAATTATTGCAATTTAATCTTACTGTATAGTGCAAATGATTTTCTCACCACATTCGTTGAAGACTGAATGAAGACTCCTCAAATGGTTCCTCCTTTGATCATTGAACTTGACATTTCTAAAACCTAAACAAACATTAAGAGGGCGTTAGAGTGCCGATATGTTGGAATTTTTTTCCCTATAAGAGCAATGTTAAGCTTGTCTCTGCCATTTGTCATATATATATTTTAATTCTTTGTTCGATTAGTTCAGAATAAATTGTGTTTGGATATTAATTAAACTAACTGTGTTTTTTAAATCGATACTTTGTAAATATTTTATAAAATTCTGTAAAAATTTGTTTAAGTAATAAAAAAGCTTACTTTTATTTCCAATGAGTAAACTATAGGCCTACTTGTTATTAAAACGCTCCCTTGCAAACCCACCCGTCTTGATAAACTCTTTAATTAGAGCTATAAACTATAATTTCTTTTAACAAATTAAGGAGTCAATGCGTTTTATTTAACATTACTGTTATGGAGTAAAAAAGGTATTTGGATTAATTCCATTGTTTCTTCCATCTTCACCTTTGGGTTAGTAGCTCAGTCGTCTATGTTAACCATACGGGTCTTCGGTATAATATAGTAGATATTTAAATTTAATTTTGCTAAGAGATTTATTTCTATCAATTGATAAAACAATTTAACACATATGTAGACAAAATAGAAAATTTATGAGTATATAAAAATATAAAAATGGAGAGAAAATTATTTCATGAAACGAACAATCAAAGAAAAATAAATGTCGTAAAACTAAAATCTATCTCCTATTCATATTTAATATGCGACACGGTTTTTTGTACAAGGAACTGCTACCACAGTTTTCAACCGATTTTAATGATTTGGTATCATTGGATTGAGGTCAGCGTGAAGTTGTTTCTAGAGTAAATTGGAAAATATCAATTCAAAAGGAAGGGCCCTACGAGCCCTTAAGGTTTTATTTTTCCCATATGATTAACATTAGTAAAGAAACTTATTGGTTTTCAAGTAAAAAAGCTGTAAAGTCTAAACACCAGATATCAGCGAAAGTACTATCCACCTGTTCACACGAAAGACGTAATGTTAAAGCGCGGAGTGTACCTGGTCAACGAACTGCATTAATTACGCACGTGAAAAATATTTTGATCAAAATTTGAGTGTTTCACAAATTATGGAATGAACTGAGTGGTCCCAAATTAAAGGTTTTGGCAAAGGGACTGAAGACAAAATAACGAAATGTAAAAAAGCTATGAGGGAATGATGAATAATTTCAAACGTCCTTCAGAAGAAAAGCATGTAGATAGAAGATCACAATTAACATCAAAGTAACATGACAATGTCTGTTTGATTTATTTTTAAAACGATAGCTAGATAACGTCAATGAGTGAATACGATCTTTTAATTAATTTTAGACTTCTATATTAAATTTTGTGGGGTTGTTATTGACAAGAAAACTTGCTAGAAGCGCCACTGTTTGTTCAATTATTGATTCATAATATTTATGATTGGTTAATCAAGAAAATAGAGTAGTTTTATAATCCATAGTGTGCCGAACTGTATTGAACGACGTTTAATTGTGACATAGGTGTTGGCTGTGTTGGTTGCCGGACACGTTATCTATCTCATTGCCATTATAATGGGTATATTAATAAATTATTCTTACTCAAATTATGATATGATTTACACATATTAAAACTTATGTTTTCACTTAGAGATTTGGAGGTAATAGGTTGAGACTAATTAATATTTTCTCATAATGGTAAATTGAAATTATTACATGGAATTATTGGGTAAAACAAGGGCATTCAGCTAGAGTCAAATTCTTACTATCAATGTATCAAAGTGAATAATATGTAGAGCTAGCTGACTGGGGGCTTCTGTCTGTAAGCGACTATATGTAGGCTTTTAAGCTACGCGAAATACCAAGGTAATTTTGATAAAAATTACACAGTGTATGTATGCAGACCTACAAAAAAAGTTGTTATTGAAATGAATTGCTCCATTACTTATTGAAAATAAATTGCTCCATTTCGAACCACATGTACACTAGTAATATATTTAAAGACTAAAAAATATACTTTATTTGTTGTATGAATGAAGACGTGGTGGTTATAAAATTCGAGGAATATGGATAAAATATTAAATAACAGTATTTACATTAGAAAGACTAATGCAACCATATGAGTAATACAGTAAGAATTAACTCGATTACTATTTTACTAAACAATAACAATATTTCTAAAAATTATTAACTATTGTAAGCCATATTTTTAATGTGTTTGTAAGGTGCACAAGCCTAAAAATTCAGATACGTCATAATTTATTCCTCATACGACATTTACATCTCATTCGCGTTTAATTTAGTGAATAATAATAAATTGTAGTGTTTACTATGGGTGAATGTTGATAAAATCTTATTAACATCTTGTACTCTTGACATAACATTATCTAGAGTTCCCTGATTCATCATACGTGTTAGAAAAATTTGACACATATTTATTTACATGAAAACTAAACTGTTTCTATGTTAGCAGACAATTCGCTTATTTTCGGCAGTAAAAAGTTATTTATACAAATACAAACTTTGCAGTTTTCTATTACATTTAAATATTGTTGTAAAGACTGAGAGAGCGATTGTTGCATCTAAACTTTAAAATACGTCTAGAGTTCATGTATTGTTAGTTTAACAATGATCGTATACATGGCTTAAATAACATGCAGGATGATTTCTCTTCAAATCAAATATTTCCAATCATCACAATTTTATTTTAGTATCATATTATAAAAAATTTAAGTACTATCCTTACGTTAAATATAAAGTAAATATTTTTATTCAACATAATTAACCTAACTGAACCAGAATTTATTATGGGTAGTGCATCGTAAATTATAAAAGTTTTGTTTCCTAAAAAAAAACCATAAAAAGGATATGACTGTAAATCATCACAACTAACAATGATATATCTGAATTAAAACAAGGTTACCTCAGATTCAATAGGAAAAGAACCATCCAGTAAGGTGAATGAATACATCGACTTCTTGCCTCGGTGGATGGAAACGAAATGAATCAATGAACTAAAATATTGCGTGATATTAAACACCTGGTGAAGACAACGGGAAGGCCGGGACACCTGGGAAGGCCGGATGTAAGGGGGATGACGTACACCTTCCCCAAGGCCTATTCCTTCACCTCCTCTTCACCAGGTGTTTAATATCACGCAATATTTTAGTTCATTGATTCATTTCGTTTCCATCCACCGAGGCAAGAAGTCGATATATTCATTCACCTTACTGGATGGTTCTTTTCCTATTGAATCTGAGGTAACCTTGTTTTAATTCAGATATATCATTGTTAGTTGTGATGATTTACAGTCATATCCTTTTTATGGTTTTTTTTAGGAAACAAAACTTTTATAATTTACGATGCACTACCCATAATAAATTCTGGTTCAGTTAGGTTAATTATGTTGAATAAAAATATTTACTTTATATTTAACGTAAGGATAGTACTTAAATTTGTTATAATATGATACTAAAATAAAATTGTGATGATTGGAAATATTTGATTTGAAGAGAAATCATCCTGCATGTTATTTAAGCCATGTATACGATCATTGTTAAACTAACAATACATGAACTCTAGACGTATTTTAAAGTTTAGATGCAACAATCGCTCTCTCAGTCTTTACAACAATATTTAAATGTAATAGAAAACTGCAAAGTTTGTATTTGTATAAATAACTTTTTACTGCCGAAAATAAGCGAATTGTCTGCTAACATAGAAACAGTTTAGTTTTCATGTAAATAAATATGTGTCAAATTTTTCTAACACGTATGATGAATCAGGGAACTCTAGATAATGTTATGTCAAGAGTACAAGATGTTAATAAGATTTTATCAACATTCACCCATAGTAAACACTACAATTTATTATTATTCACTAAATTAAACGCGAATGAGATGTAAATGTCGTATGAGGAATAAATTATGACGTATCTGAATTTTTAGGCTTGTGCACCTTACAAACACATTAAAAATATGGCTTACAATAGTTAATAATTTTTAGAAATATTGTTATTGTTTAGTAAAATAGTAATCGAGTTAATTCTTACTGTATTACTCATATGGTTGCATTAGTCTTTCTAATGTAAATACTGTTATTTAATATTTTATCCATATTCCTCGAATTTTATAACCACCACGTCTTCATTCATACAACAAATAAAGTATATTTTTTAGTCTTTAAATATATTACTAGTGTACATGTGGTTCGAAATGGAGCAATTTATTTTCAATAAGTAATGGAGCAATTCATTTCAATAACAACTTTTTTTGTAGGTCTGCATACATACACTGTGTAATTTTTATCAAAATTACCTTGGTATTTCGCGTAGCTTAAAAGCCTACATATAGTCGCTTACAGACAGAAGCCCCCAGTCAGCTAGCTCTACATATTATTCACTTTGATACATTGATAGTAAGAATTTGACTCTAGCTGAATGCCCTTGTTTTACCCAATAATTCCATGTAATAATTTCAATTTACCATTATGAGAAAATATTAATTAGTCTCAACCTATTACCTCCAAATCTCTAAGTGAAAACATAAGTTTTAATATGTGTAAATCATATCATAATTTGAGTAAGAATAATTTATTAATATACCCATTATAATGGCAATGAGATAGATAACGTGTCCGGCAACCAACACAGCCAACACCTATGTCACAATTAAACGTCGTTCAATACAGTTCGGCACACTATGGATTATAAAACTACTCTATTTTCTTGATTAACCAATCATAAATATTATGAATCAATAATTGAACAAACAGTGGCGCTTCTAGCAAGTTTTCTTGTCAATAACAACCCCACAAAATTTAATATAGAAGTCTAAAATTAATTAAAAGATCGTATTCACTCATTGACGTTATCTAGCTATCGTTTTAAAAATAAATCAAACAGACATTGTCATGTTACTTTGATGTTAATTGTGATCTTCTATCTACATGCTTTTCTTCTGAAGGACGTTTGAAATTATTCATCATTCCCTCATAGCTTTTTTACATTTCGTTATTTTGTCTTCAGTCCCTTTGCCAAAACCTTTAATTTGGGACCACTCAGTTCATTCCATAATTTGTGAAACACTCAAATTTTGATCAAAATATTTTTCACGTGCGTAATTAATGCAGTTCGTTGACCAGGTACACTCCGCGCTTTAACATTACGTCTTTCGTGTGAACAGGTGGATAGTACTTTCGCTGATATCTGGTGTTTAGACTTTACAGCTTTTTTACTTGAAAACCAATAAGTTTCTTTACTAATGTTAATCATATGGGAAAAATAAAACCTTAAGGGCTCGTAGGGCCCTTCCTTTTGAATTGATATTTTCCAATTTACTCTAGAAACAACTTCACGCTGACCTCAATCCAATGATACCAAATCATTAAAATCGGTTGAAAACTGTGGTAGCAGTTCCTTGTACAAAAAACCGTGTCGCATATTAAATATGAATAGGAGATAGATTTTAGTTTTACGACATTTATTTTTCTTTGATTGTTCGTTTCATGAAATAATTTTCTCTCCATTTTTATATTTTTATATACTCATAAATTTTCTATTTTGTCTACATATGTGTTAAATTGTTTTATCAATTGATAGAAATAAATCTCTTAGCAAAATTAAATTTAAATATCTACTATATTATACCGAAGACTCGTATGGTTAACATAGACGACTGAGCTACTAACCCAAAGGTGAAGATGGAAGAAACAATGGAATTAATCCAAATACCTTTTTTACTCCATAACAGTAATGTTAAATAAAAACGCATTGACTCCTTAATTTGTTAAAAGAAATTATAGTTTATAGCTCTAATTAAAGAGTTTATCAAGACGGGTGGGTTTGCAAGGGAGCGTTTTAATAACAAGTAGGCCTATAGTTTACTCATTGGAAATAAAAGTAAGCTTTTTTATTACTTAAACAAATTTTTACAGAATTTTATAAAATATTTACAAAGTATCGATTTAAAAAACACAGTTAGTTTAATTAATATCCAAACACAATTTATTCTGAACTAATCGAACAAAGAATTAAAATATATATATGACAAATGGCAGAGACAAGCTTAACATTGCTCTTATAGGGAAAAAAATTCCAACATATCGGCACTCTAACGCCCTCTTAATGTTTGTTTAGGTTTTAGAAATGTCAAGTTCAATGATCAAAGGAGGAACCATTTGAGGAGCCTTCATTCAGTCTTCAACGAATGTGGTGAGAAAATCATTTGCACTATACAGTAAGATTAAATTGCAATAATTAAGAAAAAACATACCGGTAATAACTGTAATTTGTATGAATTTGGTTATAAGTTAAAATACACCTGTCGCAGTAGACCTGCGAACTCAGTGAATTTCCAAAGGAAATTTTAGATTATTTCCCATAAACACTATAAGAATGAGTATGTAGACTAACTAGTTTCAACCTAAAAGGCCATATTCAGAGTCATCTAATCTCACCTTATTTTCTTATATATTAATTTGAAACATTAATATGCTAAAAAAATATGATAAATGAAATAAATATATAAAGCATATAGAATAATGAATTATATGGAATAACATACAACATTTTTGACTCTACATATGTATAACATTATTTTTAGTTGTTTTTTAATTCATTGATTATTCCAAAGAGAGGATGTGCTTGTAGAATTTGCATTGCATTTAAAATATTTTCTGGATCTTTCTTGTAATTTAAGAGTATATACATTTTTTCTTTCACATTAAGTTTTTCTTGATTTCTTTCGTATTACAAGATTGACAAGTTTCCTTCTAGGATTTTATATTCATGTCTGTATTTAATAGATGCTCCGCAAAGTTTGATTGCATTCTGGGGTTGTTTTTATCTAAGGGCTAGTAAATGTTCTTTAACCCTTACTCTAAGTTTGTAGTGTCTGGCCAATGCAGTATTTCTTACACTCAGTGCAATTAATTTTCTATATGCCAGATTTAAGATATTTATCTTTCAAATTGTTTTTTTACTATCTTAAAATTTTGCACAAATAAGGTTGAAAGCATTATTTTTCGCTGTAGCCTATTTTATGTTAGAATTTTTTAAAGTTTTCCTAACCGCTTCTTCATTTTAGAGTTATATGATAGGCGCACATCATCATCATTTGTTTTCTTATTTTCCGGATTATCATTCTTTCTGTGGTTTTATTTTTATATCAATTTTTAAATACAAAATATTGTATTATTTCTTTTTCTTTCTTAAAGTTGAGACTGTTTAACGGTGTATTATTAGTCTATGGATTAAAGAGTAAAATACAGCCATTTTGACACAATGGATGGTTTGAGTTCGAATGCATTACAAGTAAGGCCGTAGTCGTTGGCTTCCTATATATGTCACTAGACACCAAATTTTATTTAAGTATGTCAATAAATAAATGCGATACACGGTTTTGTTTATTTACCATTAGATTAATATTGGAAACCTAATTTTGGTTTTTCTCCGTAATCTGTTGAGCAATGTTAAAAATTCAAAAACTAAATTGTTAGTTTTTTTAAGTTCTTTTAAATTATTTTAGTTAAAATATCTGAATTTGAAATTAAGATCCAAAAATGCAGGAAAACTCATTTTTAACCCTTTGAAATCCTATAAAACCCCGTTTCCATAACCCTATAATGCTGGTTCGCGAACGAAAGAAAATAGACCTGGTCTTACACCTTCATACCAAATTTCAACAAAATTTGAGATCTTTAAAATTTATCGCTTTAAAGATTGGCTTCTGGGAACCTCTAAATGAAAACGTAACTTGTTCCCGGGCTTAAGTTTTACCACGGCAACTACCGTAATAGGATAGTCCCTATATGGACATTCGCTATGAGGTCGTAAATCGAGAAAAATTTATAACATGAGGAGCCTTTGGAGGTTCCATAATTCGGTTTTCGGCCATTGCGGTGTGAAGATCATCTACGCTATACGGACGGTAACATTGCAGTAATTACACAGGCTGTAATTTGCATTATTTTGGTTAAAATTGAAAAATTTTAAATCCAGAGAAAAAGAGGTTATAAAAGGAGGAGTCATCGGAGACTCCATCATTCAGTTCTCGACCATTGCGGTGTGAAGATCGTCTACGCTATTGGGACGGTTACATTGCAGTAATTACACAGGCTGTAATTTGCATTATTTTGGTTAAAATTGAAAAATTTTAAATCCAGAGAAAAAGAGGTTATAAAAGGAGGAGTCATCGGAGACTCCATCATTCAGTTCTCGACCATTGCGGTGTGAAGATCATCTACGCTATTCGGACTGTTACATTGCAGTAATTACACAGGCTGTAATTTGCATTATTTTGGTTAAAATTGAAAAATTTTAAATCCGGAGAAAAAGAGGTTATAAAAGGAGGAGTCATCGGAGACTCCATCATTCAGTTCTCGACCATTGCGGTGTGAAGATCATCTACGCTATTCGGACTGTTACATTGCAGTAATTACAAAGGCTGTAATTTGCATTATTTTGGTTAAAATTTAAATAATTTTAAATCCAGTGAAAATAAGTTTTAAAAGGAGGAGTCATCGGAGACTCCATCATTCAGTTCTCGCCCATTGCGGTGTGAGGATCATCTACGCTATACGGAAGTGTTAATTTAGGATAACACAAAAGTGGATCAATTTCAACAAGTTGTAACGAGTGATATACGTGTTGCAGGCATTGATATTTGTATAAAATGAAGAGAAAGATCTGCGACAGATGTAAGAAGACCATATCATCAACAAACCTTTCGCGCCACTTGAAAATATGTTGTAAAGAGAAACCGAACACTATTCAGCCCCAGAGACCTTGTGATAACTGCGGAAAACTGATTACTTTGACAAATGTAAGCCGACATCTTAATCACTGCAGAGTGAAGCAGAGAAGTGATTCCTCGCCACCTCCAAAGAAGAAATGTCTAGAAAGTGTAAAACCTGAAGACAACATCAAGCCTATCGCCAGTTCTTCTAAGAATATCGTGAGATCAGAACTACTCTCGATGTCTTCTTCTACATCAAACACTGAAGACTCTAAAGACGATTTACAAATTACTGAGTTAGAAAACGCGTTTAAAAACAGAATGAAAACGTATATTATTGAGAACAGCCCAGGCATAAAAGATCCATTGAAGTTTTTTCAGTTGTCAAAACACCTACTTAGTGATAAGGTAAGAGAAAACTTGCAGGATCACAACATTAAGATCAACGTTTTGTTCTTAACCGAGTACAAAAAACCCAGTATCAATGGGGAAGTTATACAAGAAATTAACTTTAAAACAGAAAACAAAATCATTTTACCAACCGACAATATCATGGAACAGCTGGAGAGCTGTAAGGATCCTTTGCGGAGCTCCACATCTTGAGCATTGCAAACCTCTTTTTATACAATGTGGCATAATGTCCGTGTACAATGTATACATTTATCAGTGCCTAGTTGAAGTAAAGAAACAGGAGTCCGATCTCATTCTAAACAGTAATGTGCATGATTATGAAACAAGAACAAGTCACAATGTATATAGATGTAGATATAGATTAAGCAAGTCTCTAAACTGTTTCCCTGTTTCAGGTATAAGGTTCTTTAATGCCATACCTCTGCAAGTTAGGCAACAATCACCCAAGAGATTTGAGAAAACTCTGAAAAAGTGGATGCTGGCCAATCCCTTTTATAGCCTACAAGAATTCTGGGAAGCAGATTTTTCTAATATTGCCTAACAGAACAGAACTGGCCCAGAGGTATGCGTGTGGCTTTTAAATTTTCTTTTTCTTTTTTTTCTTTTGTTTTTTTTTACCTGTGCATGGTGTGGTGTGCTGCATGGTGTGCATATAGACTATGAACTTGATTTGCCTTGATGGACTGCTTTTGTTAATCAAGAGGATTTGATCTGATTGTAATTTTTTTTTTTTTTTTCTCTCTTTAGTTTTAGTTAGTTTTAATGACATGGCCTATTGTCAACTGATTGAATGGCTAAATAAAGAATTTGAATTTGAGCATGAAGTTGAAGATTCTTAAAGAGATGGAAGAGTTTCAAACTAAAGGCTCTGGCTGGAGCCTAAGTAGAATAAAAAACATTGAACTCCGAATCAATCGTTATGTTCCCCTGCGAGGATCATCCTACATCGATTTACCGACACGTCTAAAACAGAAGAAAGCCGTTGTAAATATTCAAAACAACGATGACAAATGTTTTCTGTGGTCAGTTCTCGCAGCAGTTCATCCTGTACGGCGGGATAACAACCCTCAAAGAGTACAACATTACATACAATACGAACACGAATTTGACAATGCTCTGCAAGGAATAGAATTTCCAATGGGTTTAAACTACATAAAATTATTTGAAAAGCGATCTGGTATATCTATCAATGTTTACAGTTTTGATGAAAAAAACGTAGTGTACCCACTATTGATTACCGATGAAGAAAAGAAGCAACATGTAGATTTGCTCTACCTTAGAGATGAAAACAATGAACATTATTGCCTAATAACAGATCTTAGCAGGCTTGTGCGTTCACAGATAACAAAGCATGGAAGAAGAATATGGTTGTGTAAAAGATGCCTTTTACATTTTGGAACAGAAGATTTATTGAATTTTCATAAATCATATTGCAAACAGCACGATCCAGTCAAGATTGTGATGCCACAAAAAGGTGAAACCATTAAGTTTAGAGATCATAATAGAAGTATGAGAGTTCCCTTTGCAGGTTATGCAGACTTTGAATGTATGCTCATCCCTTTACAGTCAACCATTATTGAAGAGGAAAATTCAACTGCTTCGTATACAAAAAGGTATAGAAAACACGAAGCTATCGGGTTTTCATATTATATCGTACAAGCAGAAAATGATTATGCCAGTCCAGTAACATACTTCGGTGAAGACGCTGCTCAAGTTTTTGTAGATATGATACTTGAAGAGTCAAAGAAAATCAAAAGCCTTTATTCCAAAGAAGCCGCTCAACCTATGATACTTTCAAAAGAAGATCTTACCAAAATTTTAGAAGCAAGACAATGTCATATTTGTAGAAAGGAATTCACAGAAGACAATCCACTAGTTTTGGACCATGACCACATAACGGGAAAATTCAGAGGAGCCGCACACAACAGCTGCAACTTGAACTTTAAAAAACCTTCATTTTTCCCGATATTCATCCATAATCTTTCTGGTTACGATACTCATTTATTCATAAAAATGTTTGGTTCGAATAACGTTACCATTGATGTAATCCCAAACAGTGAAGAAAGATATATAGCTTACACTGTTCATGTGCCTGGCGGTATTGATCTGAGATTTGTCGACTCAATGAGATTTATGCCTAGCAGCTTGGACTCACTGGTTAAAAACTTGTCACCTTCTCATTTCATGCACACATCGAAATACTATTCTGGTGAACAGCTTCCACTCCTTTTGAGAAAAGGAGTGTATCCGTATGATGCTATGGACTCATTGGAGAAATATGAGGAAACATCTCTACCACCAAAGTCAGACTTTTACAACCACTTAACCATGTCTGATATTGAGGAAGAAGATTATCAGCATGCCTGCAAAATTTGGGACACTTTTGAAATACAGAATATGAAACAGTATACAATGTTGTACAATAAGTCAGATGTACTTCAATTGGCTGATGTAATGGAAAATTTTCGAGACCTCTGTATGCAGATTTATAACCTAGATCCTGCCTGGTATTATACAGCACCTGGACTTGCATGGAGTGCAATGCTCAAGACAACCGAGATTGAACTGGAACTACTAACAGACTATGACATGATTTTGATGATTGGAAATGGCATTCGAGGAGGTTTGTCACAAGTTTCAAACCGCTATGCAGCCGCCAATAATAAATACATGGAAGATTACGACAAAAATATATCCTCATCTTACCTAACATATCTTGACGCCAACAACCTATATGCATGGGCGATGTCCCAGTGCATGCCATATGCAGAGTTTAAATGGGTAGAAGACGCACACCTTATTGATGTCACAGTAATTCCTGATGATTCCGAAATAGGATATATATTAGAGGTTGACTTGGAGTATCCAGAAGAATTACACGATCTGCACTCTGATCTCCCCCTAGCTCCTGAACACAGAGTTCCTCCAGGATCGAAAGAAGAAAAGTTACTTGCAACGCTGTATGATAAGGAAAAATATGTCATACATCATAGAAATCTTAAACAGTACCTGTCTCTAGGATTGAAATTGAAGAAAATCCACAGAGCCATCAGTTTTAAGCAAAAAGATTGGCTTAAACCCTATGTAGATTTAAATACTAATATGAGAATGAAAGCCACAAGCAATTTTGAAAAGGATTTTTTCAAACTAATGAATAATGCTGTCTTTGGAAAGTCTATGGAAAATATTCGAAATCGTGTTGACATCAGATTGGCAACTCATGAGAAACAGGTCAACAAGTGGCTAGCACAACCCAACTTTAAAGGAAGAACTATTTTTACTGAAAATTTGGCTGCAGTACACATGAAGAAAACTGCATTATTCTTCAACAAAGCAATATACGTAGGAATGAGTATTTTGGATGTGTCTAAGACACTAATGTATGACTTTCACTATAACGTGATAAAAGACCGGTACCAGGATAAAGCTCAGTTACAATATACCGACACAGATAGTCTAACATACCATCTACAGACAGAGGATTTCTACGAAGACATGAAGGAGATGATTGCCTACTTTGACACGAGCGACTACCCCTCTAACCACAACTGCTTCAGCACCACAAACAAGAAGGTTATTGGGAAATTTAAGGATGAACTCAATGGAAGAATCATGTATGAACACATAGGCCTAAGATCAAAAATGTACGCAAGCAGATCTGAGAATAATCGTGTTATAAAAAAATCAAAAGGTGTTAAGAAGCCTGTTGTGGAAATGGAATTAACCTTCGAAGACTATAAAGAGTGCTTGAAAACACATGTTGACAAATACTGCTCTATGAACATGATTAGAAGCTACAAACATGATCTCTTTAGCGTCAATATGAACAAGATCGCTTTGTCAGCACATGATGATAAAAGGTATATTCTAAACAATGGGATAAACACCTTACCATGGGGGCATTACAAAATCCCCAAGAAGAATTAATGTATGTGAAGAGTAAGACCAAAGCCTCGAAAAGAGACAAGTAAGGAAGAAAAAACTAAAAAGAAGTGGAGTGACGAAAAAAGAAGATTCAAGAAGTGGGATAAAAGAAGAAGGAAGAAAATGGAACTACACCTTCCCTGGAGAACATTTCAAAATCACTCTCAAGTAATATATATAATGAAGATCAGATAGGTTTCTCAAGATATCTGTAACAGAATATGTACAGGATTACATAACTGTAAATATATCCTCAATGTTGCACTATAATATAATGTCTAGATAATATAAATATAAGGAAAGTATATGTTTATTGAGATATACAGCTATAGTGGAATATTTTGCCTAAAAACCACTTTAAAAAAAGGTGTGGCTAGGCCCGATCTTTAGGGGAACCACGTCATGGTCTAAATCCATGATAAAAGATAACGCCATGGGGAATTACCACCTCGAAAGAGCTCTGGTCATGGGAGGAAACATTCCATGCTGTATTATTCTCAGTAAAAAAACACTTCACAAGACAGGCTCACGACATATGTTTTTAACATAATTAATTTATATTTTAAGAACAGATACTGCGATACCAAGAATCTCCTGATATCCTAGTTATTTTATTGACTCATTTATTAATCAAGTTTAACTCAAAAAAATTTGCTCACAAAATCACTTTAACTACACTTAGACTGGGATTTGTTTATGGTTACAGTTAATAGCCGTTTGTACATTTCAGTTTAAAACAGTGCAGTCATGGATAATGTAGTAAAGTTGTGAAATTTTTCATTCAGTATAACCATTGATTATGTGCATTTAACATTAAATTCATTATTATATTTTGTAAAGCATAGTAACAAATGCATTTCATATAGTATAACCATTGATTTGTTTATTTAACATTGTAGTCATTGATCCAAATCATATATTATAGCAGTGGGTATATTTAATATTACGGTTTAACTAGATTCGAATATTTAATATTATAGACTTAACTGCATATCATATAGTATAGAAATGGGCACATTCTATATAGTGTAACCGTTGTTTATGTACATTTTAAATTATAGTCATTGATGCAGAGATATAGCTACAGGAACATTTCATATAGTATAACCGTTGATCATGTATATTTATCATTATATTCATTGATATTTGTATAGTATAGCGGCGAATGCATTTCATATAGTTTAAGCATTGATGGCGTATATTTAACGTTAAGTCATCAATGCATAATATACATTATATCAATGGGCACATTTCAAATAGTATAACTAGATTAAGAATATTTAACATTATAGTCATTGAAGTATATTATATAGTATAGCAGAAGTTTCATGTTATATAGTATAACCGTTGATCATCATAGTCATTGTCTCCTACATTTCATATAGTATGACTGTGGATCATGTATATTTAACACTATAGTCATTGATGCAAAGATTAGAATCTGATCAATTTCATATAGTATAAGCGTTGATCATGTTTATTTAACATTATGTTCATTGATATATTTTATATAGTATAGCGGTGAATGCATTTCATATAGTATAACTAGATTAGGAATATTTAACATTATAGTCATTGATGTATATTATATAGTAGAGTAGCATTTTCATTTCACACAGTGTACCCCTTGATTATGTACATTTTACATTATAGCCATTGATGCAGAGAACTAGCCACAAGTATATTTCATATAGTATAACCGTTGATCATGTTTATTTAACATTATATTTATTGATATTTGTATAGTATAGCGGCGAATGCATTTCATATAGTTTAAGCATTGATGGCGTATATTTAACGTTAAGTCATCAATGCATAATATACATTATAGCAATGGGCACATTTCATATAGTATAACTAGATTAAGAATATTTAAAATTATAGTCATTGAAGTATATTATGTAGTATAGCAGAAGTTTCATGTTATATAGTATAACCATTGATCATTATAGTCATTGTCTCCTACATTTCATATAGTATGACTGTGGATCACGTATATTTAACACTATAGTCATTGATGCAAAGATCTGCATATATAGAATCTGATCAATTTCATATAGTATAAGCGTTGATCATGTTTATTTAACATTATGTTCATTGATATATTTTATATAGTATAGCGGTGAATGCATTTCATTTAGTATAACTAGATTAAGAATATTTAACATTATAGTCATTGAAGTATATTATATAGTATAGCAGAAGTTTCATGTTATATAGTATAACCGTTGATCATTATAGTCATTGTCTCCTATATTTCATATAGTATGACTGTGGATCACGTATATTTTACACTATAGTCATTGATGCAAAGATTAGCCTCTGATCAATTTTATATAGTATAAGCGTTGATCATGTCTATTTAAAATTATGTTCATTGATATATTTTATATAGTATAGCGGTGAATGCATTTCATATCGTATAAGCATTGATCGTGTTTATTTAACACTATAGTCATGGATATATATTATAGCCTTGAGCACATTTCATATAGTATAACTAGATTAGGAATATTTAACATTATAGTCATTGATGTATATTATATAGTATAGCAGCATTTCTCTTTATATCGTGTAACCACTGATTATGTACATTTTACATTATGTCCATTGATACATTTTATATAGTATAGCCACTGGTACATTTCATATAGTATAAACGTTGGTAATATGTATTTGACATTATTGTCATTGATATATTATATTCATTGACACATTTTATATAGTATAGACGTTGGTAGCATATAAACATTATGTTCCTTCCCCTTATAATGGACTCGTCCACCTACTCTTCCTTCGGAAGACAACAACCACCATTTTAACAAATGGGCGTGGCCTAAGTCAGCTGTCGACCAATCAGAGAAGAGGGGGGAGGGGCCTATACCAGCTGCCAACCAATCAGAGAAGAGGGGCGGGGCTTATGCCAGCTCTCGACCAATCAGAGAGCGCTTCCTTGGGATGTTGCAGAACCTACACTTCACATCTACTCAGGTACAATTTTTAATATTGGTCACATATAAATTCACAAAAAAATACAGCATCGAAGAAAAGTTATATAAATATAAAACCATGAGCAGCAAGATAAATTATATAATGAACATTTATTTATATATTCATAATGACTAGAGATAGCTACTGGTCAAAACTTGATCACAAATTCAGTTGATTTGGACCAAATTATAACATGTGTTTATTATGTTTTTCTACTATATGTTACTGCAATTAATAGCTGTCTAATGATTCAGTTACTTAAACTTCTTCTATAAGATTAACATTGAAACTTTTGAGGCATGTACGTTGAAGCCCTGGAGCCCCATGTGGTATGATGGGATTCTGCTTACCTACAGGTGCAGGTACCTTTTTAACGGTATGCGTGAATTTCTCCTACGATACCCACAAGCTGAGAAAGGAGAAAAGACCATGGAAAAGACACACGCTTGCCTATTAGTAGATAAATTATATATCATGCTTCGTGCTAGATGTAGTCTAACAAGTGCGTGAAAGGCAATGTAAAGACGTATAACTAGATAAGGTGAAAAAATAACTAGATGCAAACACAATCTACTTGGTCGGTCAGTGCTAACTATAGCGCATTGGTCAAGATTGTACAATAAAAAAATCAACAAGTTATCAGGCTAATAAAAATTCACATGCTAATACATTCTACATCCTTTAAGTGTTTGAAGACTGGAATTTTAGAAAGTGTATAACTTTATGAGCCCATTAATTGATAAATAATCACATAGGTTACCCGGGGTTATACAAACGATAAAAGTTTTTAAATTTAAACTATTAATATTGTTGATTTATAAATTCTTAATAATTAATACTCATTTACTTCTTTTTATTAGAACATCGACACTTTTTCTTAGTATAAATTTTTAGTATGATATTTGTAAAACATATATAAACAACAACATGCTATGTTAAATAATTAACAATGACATTAGTGTTACGGCCAAGAAATTATTGCAACTAATTCTACATCACATTCATATAAATAATTTCAATCTATTTATATGCTCACTTAACATTCAAGTTATAGGAGATTTGCTCATTCATAAAGATTACTATTAAAATACAAAACTCAACTAACCAAGTTAACAGACTAACTATTGTACTAACGAGTTATCTCGAGGAACTGTAAAACGTTAGCAAAATATTGTTAAATATACATTTAAATATAATTTTGTATAAAACCAATGGAAAAATGTAAGACCATGAATTCTAATAAGCCCATGAGCTTTTAAACGACTTCTAGAAAAAAATGAGTGGTTGGTCAAAAGACTAAAAAAATTAAAAATTAAACAAAAAATAATCAAAATAACTTAAATAACATGACGCAGGTTTATTTTTTGTCATTAAAAGAAAACAAACTAACCAGATATTTTTGAAAATATTATCCTGTATATTAATACTCGTTTGAAACTCAGTAATTACTGAACTTATCTTGTCTTTATATGTCATGTTCAAGGGAACGATGGAAAAACGTTCGTTTTATACAAAAGCGGATCTAATGCGATCCTTATGGAAGTATAAATTTCAAAATTGACAGAAGTCAGCTGTAATTAGTTTTGTTATTGTTTTATAGCCTCACTTTCGGCATTGTAAATTTTATAATTTAGGATTTTTGTTTTATTTGGAATATTATTTATACAGGACTAAACGTAAATGAGAAAATGGTCAGATAAAAAATACAAACAATATGGACAAAAATAATAACAAAACAAATTATAAATTGAAGTACTTTTTACTGGAACCATCACGTTAGCGAAAGCACTTCCGTTTAACTAGTACCTCTAATTACACAGTAAATAAAGTTTTTAAAGAATGTGATAGGTTGAATTTGTAGTTAATTCATTATATATTATTTTATTTTGAGTCTTTATACTCCTGAGGCTAGAACCTTTAAAAGTATACTAATACCTCTCAAGATTTAACCGGAAAAACATTGAATTCAAAGGAGAGCTCTTTAACCACTCAGCCACCTAGCCAATTGTCATAAAAAATATTTATATTTTAATAATACAGAAAATAATGCATGCTCGTTTCCAAAATGCAATCTAGGTTACCCACCCTCATACAGTGCTGCCGTGTGCGGCGTTGTAGGACGAACTGCGAATGGGATAGCAGCAATCAGCAGTACACAACAAAGCACTAACAGTTGACGACAGCATTTTCATTTTTATTGTCCAAAACAAATTGCAATTCGTATTTGTGAAGGTATTTTATTTGTAAGCGTATGATATTAAATAAACTTAATACACATTTCCTTTATAGGATTTTATTTTTAGAAGTATTTTTTCTTTATAGAAAACCATCAACCATTTTAGCAGGATGAATTTTTAAAGTGTAGTTCCATTTACATGTTACGTCTAATATTAAATTAAAAGAAACATATCAGAAACTCTACCCATTTGAGTCTACATTTTGGAAAGTATTAAAGTTATATTTAGTACAAAAGTTTTGAAGAAAGTTGAAGACAAAAGTAAATTTTTATATAAGTATGCCTACATAAAATTGAAAGGCTTTCTTCATAGAAAAAAACAATGCTTTAAAGACCAACAAAAATGACCAACCAATATAAAAAGAGCAGGAGATCAAATTTACATTAAAAGGATATGGGAAAAAAGACGAAATACAGTAGCTTAAATTATTCAACTTCTGACATCCTCTTTCTTGGGAAGGTTGGTTTTGCATAATATTGATATAATTCCAAAGACCTTTAATATGATAACCCTACAAACATTTTTAAAACGTTGTAGAAATGAAAAACAATACTATTTTACAAACATATGAACATACATTTACAATTGTTATTTTGTAACAAGGTTAAGCCGTTTTCTATTGAGGCTATAAAGTCGTCAGTCCTAAAACGTCGAATTTAATGGCCAATATTGGTGTCTTTACTTTTTTCTCTCTCTCTCTCTCTCTCTCTCTCTCTCTCTCTCTCTCTCTCTCTCCTCTCTCTCTCTCTCTCTCTCTCTCTCTTCTCTCTCTCTCTCTCTCTCTCACTCTCTCTCTCTCTCTCTCTCTCTCTCATTTTGTTCGACAAAAGTGAATATAGGATAGGCCTACTTGAATTTCGTCCCCATTAACCTCAAAAACCACTATTCAAAATGAATTTCAGGCTTCAATACAAGTAAAACATTTAAATTCAAAATAATACAGACAATTTTTTCTAAATTTTTATTCAAATAAACCTGAAATCAAGTATAGGGATATGTAATATGTATTATTATGTATTTTTTATATGGGTATTATCACATTTAGGTTTGTAAGCTTTTTTTATATAGTTAAATCTTTACTCATAAAATCTAATAAAGGAACAGGATTACATAAAAATTAACATACACTTCAGCTTCTTAACTAGTCTAACATTACTTCGATTATTGTTTGGCTTTTCAATGTATTTTGTCCGTGTCAATAACTACAAATTATTATTCATTAAAATTGTATTGAAAAGGGTTCCAATATTGTACTAACAATGGAAATCTTCTTTACCTACTCTGGAAAATACTGCTGCGTAAGCGGACTGTTTTCCGAACTCGCACGAATTGTTACGCCACTAATCAGTTTGGCAATTTTACCCATTATAATTATTTGCACAATATAGAAATTTAAATTTAATAAAATGTGAACTTATATATATATATATATATATATATATATATATATATATATATATATATATATATCTATATATATATCAGTAACAATGGGAGACAACAAATTGGCAATGCAAAAACGTTGTAAAGTAAAATATTTTAATACTAAATAAATTAGTGGGGAAATTGTATTTTGCTACATTATGAGAATACTCCTAATATAATACTAATACTTCTGGGAATATTCGAAATACTAGCTGTTGCCCGTCACGGCTTCACCCGGGATTAAAATTATTTTATAAATACGATAGTAAAATCTATTTAAAGAGGAACGAAATCATCTTCTTCCTTAAGAACTCCATTGAAACATTGACGTAATGTGGACGGAGCCCTGAAGAAATTTCTCAAATACTTCACAAATTTGCATACTTTGCAAATATTACTTAAATTTTGCAAATACTTCTCACTTGGTAAGCATCTATTAGCAAAGATGATCGTCCACGATAAAATTCAATCCGTAGGATTTATGGTAATTTATTTAGAGATTCTGTGGGGAGGAGCCCTAACGGAAATTGGCAAACCTTTTCATGGTGAAACTCTATGAGTAAAGTCGATGACAAATTTAAACCCCATGGAGGCAATATGGTAATTTCTGAGTCCAGTGGTGTGGAGCCCTAAACAACTCCAAAAACTATATTCGAACGCATTTTCTTCGTGAGTACTATTAGTAAAGAGGAACATCCACTGTAAATTTTAACGTCGTAGAATATATGGTAATTTTGAGGATAGATGGGAGGAGTCCTCAAGAACATTTGCAAAACTGTTCCATAGTGAGCATCCATGAGAAAAGGGAACGCCGATAACAAATTTTAACCCCACAGTTCCTAGTCCTAGAAATTCGTTGTTTCCTTGATTCGCATTTAAAATTGGCACCAAGAATAACACCCTAGTAATTTTAACTCGAGTGGGGTGAATATATTTGCTAAACTAACTGGACCAATCAGTAAGATCAATCTAAATTTTTGGTCGAATTTCGACAAGTGTGTTATCTCTAGAAATTAATTAATTGTCTGATGACAAATTGCAATTTGGTCTAGAATCGAGATCCTTTGAAAATATACTAACTCTTCTGAGGATAGAAACAGCGACCTTTTGAATCAAAGGTGAGGACTTATAATCCCAACATTAGCTACCCAACATTTGACGAAAACGCCAGTCATCTAATCCTCTTACATTATTATTTATATTCATTTCTAGTGCTCCGATATAACATTTTAATAACATAAATTTGTATAGAGATTGTTGGAAATTTAAGTTATTGATAGTACACAACCATTTTTACGTCAGAGTGCAAAACATAACAAACAAGTTAGGGTGAAACAATCGAAAAGATTGACTGAAAAATTGTCTAAATCTTTTTTCACATGTACGGTATCTATTTCAAACACAAATCAATTGCCAAAATAAAAATAAGTAAGTTTTCAATGTATGTCGAATGAAAAATATGTATCAGTGGTTATTCCTGATATTTTTGCCATTTTTTTTTTTTTTTTTTTTTTTTTTTTTTTGAGAGGGAGAGGCGGAAAAATGCATTACGCACACAGGTGGCCAGCCTGTAGTGTGGGGCTCCCCAAAAAAACGGGTTTACCCACTAAAAAACCTCCTCTACTCTTTAGGAATCTAACCTGGAATTGTTTGTCACATTACGTCAGGCTAGGCCTAAATTTGGCTTACGCCCGTGGGGCTCGCTCCTTATTCCAGCCGCTCGATCAAGGGATCTGGGCCACTTCGCGCGGTCCAGAATCGGTTTTCTTTTCCAGGAGGATGCCCCGGACGAACTGTGACAAACAATCCCAGTTGCCCTCATCCTCCAAAATCTTTTGGCAGACCGAGTCCCACCGAAAATACACCAAAGATTTGTGTGGCCTCCAGGCGGGGCCCTTCCCAACGGGGACAGCGGAAGAATGTGTGTTCCGCAATCGTCGGGAACACCCGGGCAATAAATGCAGTCCGGTGAACCGGTCTTTCCCATCCGGTTCAGGTACGACCGAAAATAGCCGTGACCTGTCAAAAATTGGGTAAGGTAGTAGTCCCACCTCCCCATGCCGCCTTTCCACCCATGGTTGGACCTGCTTGATAAGTCGCGCAGTCCATCGTCCTCGGGTGTCGTGCTCCCAGCTGTGTTGCCACTGCTGGAAGGTTCGGGAGCGCTCTTCTGTTCTTGCCGTGTCCTTGCGATCTCGCCTTGTCTCTGATAAATCGCTTTCCTCTCCCCTGCCAAGAGCTTGACAGGGATGACTCCGGCGACCACCAGGACGGCAGGCTCGGACACTGTCCGGTAGGCGGAACACACCCGGAGCGCAGCTTGACGCTGAACCCGGGCGAGTCGCAACCTGTAGCACTCCTTATCTAGAGCGCCTGCCCACACCTCTGCCCCGTAAAGAAGCACGGACTGGACCCGCGGACATCAACAGACGTCTTCTGCTGGATCGGGGGACCCCCCGACATTGGCCATCAGCCTACTAAGGTAAGTCACTACCTTAGCGGCCTTGTCCGCCGTACAGAAGATCTGATCCCTCCAGCTTAACTTGATGTCCACCATAACCCCGAGGTATTTGGCGGCACGAGTTGATGTGACCACCTCCCTTCCCACTCGAAACGGACGACGGTGTCGATCCTCTTCTTCGTGAGAATCACGATCTCCGTCTTACTGAGAGCAAGTGAGAGACCCGTGATCGGACATCCAGTTGTTGACCACCCGCATAACTACTCGGTTCAACTTCAGTTGGGCCAGCTCAACGTTGCGTGCAGCAATGAGAGCTGCGACGTCATCGGCGTACCCAACCAAAGTGGTTTCCTCAGGCATCTCGGACCTCAGGAGGCTGTCATAGGCAACGTTCCAGAGATCCGGCCGAGTATTGAACCTTGTGCGGCACCAGAAGTGACTTCCATCGTCCGCGTTCCGTCCCTCGTGTCATAAATCAGGCTTCGAGAGCGTAGATAATCCTCGATGAGCCGCAACAGATATGCAGGAATACGAAAGGTGTTGCGAAGCGCATCCAGCATATCGACCCACACCTCGCAGAGTTGAAGGCATTCTTGACATCAAGCGTAACAAGAAGCACTACTCGGCGGGAGAAATGGTTGTGGCTCTCGGCTCTCTCCACAGCTCTCTGAACTTCGGTGACAGCGTCGATCGTTGACCGTCCCTTTCTGAAGCCGTACTGACGGGGGCATAAGTCCCGGCAGCTTCCACGGCAGAAGTCAGGCGGGAACGGATCAGCTTCTCGAACAGCTTTCCAGCCGTGTCCAACATGCAGAGAGGGCCTGTGGGACGACGGCAGCTCGGGATCACCTTTGCCCTTGCTGATCAGTACAAGCCTGGCTGTTTTCCAGGGAGCCGGAAACACCCCTTCTACCAAACAGGCATTGTACATTCTCAACAACAAGTCAGCGTTGATTAAAAATGCTTTCTTTAAAGCCTCACTGGGAATCCCGTCCGGGCCAGGAGCCTTGTTGCTCTTCAGGGAGAGAACGGAGGTTTCTAGCTCCTCGAAAGTGAAGAGTGGAACGTCCTCTACCCGTCCGAAGTCAACCGGCGGTCGCTGTGGATGTTCAGGAAACAACGCAGCGGACGATCCTCCCCATGGTGGCGCCCTCCATGATGGAAGGTGGAGAGCGGGCGCCGAGTTTCTGTGAAAAACTTTTACAATTATTATCATGTATTGTCATTTATGAAAAAGAAAGTTGCTTAATCATATAATTAACGTTATCTTACTCCCTTAAATTAAAAATGTCGACATTTTCAAACCTTAACAATTTATTTATTTTACACGATTTCAATCAGCTGATTGTAAACACACGAGATATTTTGTCTAAATACAGAGTTGATGAAAAAAAGTTCATGAAGGATATGGTTTATTATGCTCAGTACCTAAAAACGTTTACAATTATTATGATGTAGCCTATTATCCTTTAAATGGAAAGAAAGTTGCTTAATTATGTAAAATAGCTGATTGCTAAAATTAAGAATAAATTGTAAAGGTTTAGTTTAAATAAATTGCTCACATTTGTATTAAAAGAAACTGATGTATCGGAAATTGTGCAATCAATTTTTTGTCGTTTGCAACATTGTGGCCCAGTCTGTAGTGTGACATGCTCCAAGTCAAACGGCCGGGGTTTCCAGACTGGTCTTCTCAAATATACTTTTTGCAATGTGTCCAATAACGGCGTCACTAATAAATGTTTTACTGATGGTACCGATATTTATTTTAAGCAAAATAGAAATATTAAAATATTTATAGCATGTTCAAACTCTCAAAAAACTTATTTATTAAACTAACAAGTTTACAAATTAATAGTTTAAGGCTTGCTTATTTTTTTATGTTTTTAACTAATATAACGCTTTGATTAGGCTACTAAGGTTTAGGCCTAGGTAAACAATCGATTTTTTATGTTTATAAAAAACTAAGAGTGTTTGTGTTACATAGTAAGGGTGCAGCATTGTTGTTTTTAAGGAATATGCCTATAGGCCTACTTTGACAGACACTCCAACTAAAATTATGTAATTTTCTGTGAAATAAATTTGTATTCTTTAAATGGATAGTTATTGAAACTTGCACACTACAAGCATAAATATTGCGATGTGAAAGTGGTTATAAAAGGTTTCTCTACGTTCTATCCTACCCTAATACACCAATATTTGTTAAAGCCAACCATCATATAGTTACAACACTCTAGGCCTTTCCTAATTCTTGAAAAAAACTGTTAAGAACAATTTATCCAGTAGGCCTACAAATGGATATTGGTCTACTTATTTCTGATGTTGTTGAACCTAATAGAACGGTTTCCTCAGGCTAATTAGGTTTGCGCCTACCTAAACAATCAAATTGACATGTTTATAAAATACAAAAGAGTATGGCCTAAGTAGGAGGATGCAACATTATTGGTTTTACGGAATAGGCCTACTTTTTCGACGCTCCAAAAATCGTAGTATTTTCTGTAAAATACAGGCCTATTATTGTTCTTGGTATGGCAGTTCAAAGAAGTACATTTTATAGACTACCTTACATGTTTTTACTATTATAGTGTTTTATTTACCACTAATGGAGCTATATCCGTCGAGTATCGACGGGCAA
>JAQYXR010001196.1:0-38957 GCA_030545055.2 Neoaliturus tenellus | reverse complement strand
GTTATTGTAATGTTTTATAAATAAATGATTAAAAAAAAACAAAAAAAAATAAAAGAATAAAAAAATGCAACATATCAATATGTGAAGTTTGTCACGTATTGATATGTTGCATTTTTTTTTTAAACTTCGCGGGTGGCCTTGACCTTTGACCTTTGCATTTTACAGTTACCCGCACCACCACAGACTACTAGCCATCTTTTTTAGAACACGATTTGGATGACCTTGGGATTTCCCCCACTACTCTGCTATACCAGCATTGCCGTCTGCAACAGATGTCATTCCTCCTCCAACAACCATGGCGGACACACTTGCTTGCGATGCCATGTCTTCCACCGAAGATGTACCTACTACAAGTTGGAAATTGACAATCGACAACGTGCATTATTTAGAAACCATCTGCGATTGGATGAAGTCTATTCTCCTTGACAACCCAGGAATAAAGCTCAATGTCAATTTAGATTATGATTGGTCTGAAATTATAATGCAGCAAGACAATCAAGAATCAGATCACAGTGGAGGTCAACAATCACCACAGTATTTGTCAAATTTACCATTGTCATCCATATATCCTACGGACGAGATGGAAAGGGAAGAAAAGGACCATGGGGTTTAGAGTTTCTTATTTTTTAAAACCCAATTTGGATGACCTTGAGATTTCCTCCACCACTAAACTCAATCCTAAGTCCCAAGTTCACAGTCAACCTCAAGGTCGTCACACTTTAACTCTGGGAAAAACATCGAATTGTCGTACCAAGACAACTTTAACTCTGAAGAGTAGAGTAGTCTCTCTACTCTTTGACTTTTTTTAAAACTCCGTTTGTATGACCTTGAGATTTCCCCCACCACTTCCCATATGCCTAGAGTACGCAAGGTCTGAGAGTCAGTCGCTCGCCGACTGTCATGGGGTGCGCATCTGTATCATGCACTCCACTGTGCGGTTTTAAATTAAGTTTTCATTTTAACCAGTTCAAGGTCAACACACTTAAACTATGGAAACAACATCAAATTGTTGTACAAAGAGTAATTTTTCTAAGTGTTGGCTCAAACCTGGAGGTACTTTGGATAAATCTTTGAAACAGTCTCAAGGTTATCACACTTTAACTCTGGGACGATATCGACTTGTAGTATTTTAGTGTTTTGACTCAAGGTCACCACACTTAAACTCTGGCAAATACACATTAAACAGTTTTACTAGTAAATTTTTCTAAGTGTTAACTCAAATCTGAAGATTCTTTGGATACATCTTTAAAGACAATCCTAAGTCCCGAGTTTACAGTCAACCTCAAGGTCATAACACTTTAACATGTACATTTAAGGTAGCACCAAAACGGTGCCCCCTTGTTTGAGATTTAAAAGTTTCCCAAGATCATCACAATTTCCCCCACCACTTCCCATATACCTAGAGTACACAGAGCCGGACAGTCAGTCGCTCGGTGACTGTCGTAGGGTGTGCATCGGTGTCGGCACTCTGTTGTTCGGTTTTCAAAGGTCACATTCATGGCAAATTGGGAGACCTGGCTCGGTTCAATGACCTCTGAGGAGTGACACATGATGGTTTAGGCATAGTCACGTCGCAAACTCGAGCTTGACTTGGCACTTTTGCTGTTTCTAGTCGCATATTCGCTCCAAGTCATCAAGGTCACGAGGACTCTGACTGAAACTCGGAGCGTAGTGTGAGAAACGGCAAAAGTGCCAAAAAATTTTAAGTTTCGGCGTGACCTTGACCTTCATGGTGACGATGACGTCATATTGATGATGTAATGGGTGGTGACGTCATCAGCATGTCATTTCTGTGACGTCATGGGTGTGACGTCACGGAAATGACGTCATCGATGATTACGTCATCAATTACGTCATCGATGACGTCATTTTGATGACGTCATGGGTATGACGTCATCGATTGCGTCATCATCGATGACGTCATCGATTACGTCATCGATGACGTCATCGGGGTCATTGACCTTGGCGATGACGTCATCACATTCCTCAGAGGTCATTGAACTGGCCCAGGTCTCTCAATTTCCCACTACTCACTTTTGTTGTACAGTAGTGTCATGGTAATAAAGCTGTTAAATTTCCACCAACAACCAACTGTATCTCTTCACAGTTAACAGCTGTTTCAAAAAGACTGCTTAACATTAATGTTCCTTCATTTTTGGGTATACTGAACTTTCGTTGTTATTTCGTTACCAAAATAATAATAACTAGTAGCTCATAGGGGCAAAAGCCCCTAAAATAAAAATAGCATGAACCTTAGCAGATTACCAGTTCTTCACCAAATTTAATTTTAATAGGATATATATAATATTTTAAACCCTTTGAAAAGGCCATTTGCCACCAAAGCACTCTTTACAATCATATACTGTTATGCCAGCCGTTTGTACATTTTTCACTTTGTCTGTTGAACTTATATCATATCGATCTATGAAAAACCAGTTTTTAAAGATATCATAGTCCCTTTGAGCTATGACGGTTTTTTAAAAATAAAACATAGAAAAGCAGCAATGAGAAAAAAAATATGACGGATGTTCAGCACCCATTTCAGAGTCAATAAACTTTTTGTACCAAAGCCATTTCATTGTCTTGTTTGCCCTAAAATTTAAACTTTATTTAATGAATGGATATTTTAGCTCCTTTCAGATTTTTTATTATTTTTTAGTCACCAAATTTAAACACAGAACCTTAAAGTAGATCATCTTTACTTACTGTCAATATTCGTCCCTCCTATAATCGAAGCTCTTGATTTTGTATATTTATAGAAAGCAGACTTTTTAAAATCACTATATACATGGAGAATCTTTAAGGAGGACCATTCAGAAAATAGTTTTTATATACTGTATTTCCCATTTTGTAGTAAAGTTTTTGACCTGCGACATTTTCCCCTAGTATATAGGACAAACGTCTTTGATTTTTACTCTCTCCTATAGTTCGGCAATCTATGAGATGGCCAAAAGCTTTCTGGGAAAATTCAGGTAACATAATATCAAAACTACGTTGACTGATGATACACTTGAATTAAGTTTTAATTAATGTATCATCGTCACTCAATATGATCATTTGACAATTTTCGTCTTAAAATAAAACCAAAACATGTTTTAATGTAAATAATGTAGGCGTTTCTCAAACCAAAATTCATTGCCCATTGCGTCTCTATCACGATCAAAATGCATTTTATGATTTGTATACACGCTCAGTTTTTTCACAATTTAAATTATTGAAACAATAGTGAAAATCAGCAGTCAACTCGTAATAGTTTGTAAGGTTGTTAATGCTTCTAGCAGAATTTTTAGTCGCTCCAAAGCCACAAAACGTCTTATTATAGTATTACCACTCTAGGTATTTTTTTGCCAATTGGTTATTAATTGAATTTTTTACTATATGGAACATAGAGTATAAAATTCTTTAGATCGACTTTAAATTTCTCTTAGGCAAATTTTTGACCCCCAAAAGGCTTTTTAATTACTAATTTGATTTCAATGAAATTCTCAGGTTAGATTTTAAGTATTTTAAACTAGGTAATAAACTATAATCGAGCAATTATTTCCAAGTATTAAAAAATCTTATTTTCCGGAATTTTTGACAGAACTTTAGTTGTTTAGGCTACATGGTTTGACTAATGTAGTTGCTATGATCAGTTTATTTTCCCCCATCGCAGCTGAGTTGTCGCTGTATGCTGAAAACAACATAACATAACCTTTTCTTGTTTATATTTGCTCGCCGTTATGTTACGTTTTTAAATAAAATTTAATTGATATTTTGACAGACCTGTTTGTTAAATTAAATAGATCAACACTGATGTTTACTTGTTGAAGTTATAAATTATAGTCTACCAAAAGATAGGCATGTTGATGTGGAATGAATTGCTGTCGTACGGAATTATGCGATTAACTAATTTATGGGATACAACTAATATCTATTTTTGAGAAAGATTTAAATTGAACAACTAATTAGAATGTGTTGTGACATTGTAGCCTATGTCTCAGGTAACAAAATATGCATTAAGTGTTAAGTAAGCGTAATTCTACAATACTTACATTACTTGATTTTTATTAATTTTGATTAATTAATCATAGATTTTAAATTGTATTGTTTTTTCGCTCTACAATCTATTTACCTTTAATATTGTAAGCATAATTATTATTATGTTACTTGCTTGTTTTGAGATCTTAGCTAAAATCATTCTTTGTATGTATTTATTTGTAGGCTAGGCCTAGGATGTACGCCGGTTGACTTTGGACGGATAGATGACGTGCCACTCTTCAAATTCGAGGAGATGGAAACCTCCGTTCTCTCCCTAAAGAGCAACAAGGCTCCTGACCCGGACGGGATTCCCAGCGAGGCTTTAAAGAAAGTATTTTCAATTAATGCTGACTTGTTGAGAATGTACAACGCCTGTTTGGTAGAAGGGGTGTTTCCGGCTCCCTATGGAAAACCGCAAGACTTGTACTGATCAGCAAGGGCAAAGGTGATCCCGAGCTGTCGTCGTCCCACATCCCACAGGCCTTTCTACACGTTGGACAGCTGTTCGAGAAGCTGATCCGTTCCCGCCTGACCTCTGACGTGGAAGCTGCCGGGGACTCATGCCCCCGTCAGTATGGCTTCAGAAAGGGACGGTCAACGATTGACGCTATCACCGAAGTCCATGGAGAGCTGTGAAGAGAGTCGAGAGCCACAACCATTTCTCTCGCTGAGTAGTTCTTCTTGTTACGCTTATGTCAAGAATGCCTTTAACTCGGCGAGGTGGGTCGATATGTTGGATGCGCTTCGCAACACCTTTCGCGTTCCTGCATATCTGTTGCGACTCATTGAGGATTATCTCCGCTCTCAAAGCCTTATTTACGACGCAAGGGACGGAACGTGGACGATGGAAGTCACTTCTGGTGCCGCGCAAGATTCAATACTCGGCCAGGATCTCTGGAATGTTGTCTATGACAGCCTCCTGAGGTCGGAGATGCCTGAGGAAATCACTTTTGTTGGGTACGCCAATGATGTCGCAGCTCTCATTGTCGCACGCAACGTTGAGCTGGCCCAACTAAAGTTGAACCGAGTCATGCGTGTGATCAACACATGGATGTCCGATCACGGTCTCTCGCTTGCTCTCCGTAAGACGGAGATTGTAATCCTTACGAAGAAGAGGATAGACACCGTCGTTCTGTTCCGAGTGGGAAGGGAGGTGTCCCAATAAACTCGTGCCGCTAAGTACTTCGGGATTATGGTGGACACCAAGTTAAGCTGGAGGGATCAGATCTTCCGTACGGCGAACAAGGCCGCTAAGGTAGTCACTTACCTTAGTAGGCTGATGGCCAATGTCGGGGTTCCACGATCCACGTCTGTTGATGTCCGCGGTTCAGTTCGTGATTCTTTATATGGAGCAGAGGTGTGGGTAGACGCTCTCGATAAAGAGTAGTACAGGTTGCGACTCGCCCGGGTTCAACGTCGAGCGGCGCTCGGGGTGTGTTCCGCCTACCGGACAGTGTCCGAGCCTGCCGTCCTGGTGGTCGCCGGAGTTATCCCTGTCAAGCTCTTGGCAGGAGAGAGGAAGGCAATTTATCAGAGACAAGTCGAGATTGGCAAGGACACGGCAAGAACAGCAGAGCGCTCCCGAACCTTCCAGCAGTGGCAACACAGCTGGGAGCACGACACCCGAGGACGATGGACTGCGCGGCTTATCAAGCACGTCCAACCATGGGTGGAACGGCGGCCAATTCTTTATTTATTGCTCGGGCGTTCCCGACAATGCGGAACACACATTCTTCCGCTGCCCCCGTTTCGAAGGGTCCCGCCTGAAGGCCACACAAATTTTTGGTGCATTTTCGGTGGACTCGGTCAGCCAAAAGATCTTGGAGGATGAGGGCAACTGGGATTGTTTATCACGGTTCGTGCGGGGCATCCTCCTGGAAAAGAAACATGATCTGGACCGCGAAGTGGCCCAGATCCCTTGATCGAGTGGCTGGATAAGGAGTGAGCCCCACGGGCATAAGCCAAATTTAGGGCCTAGCCCTACGTAATGTGATAAACAACTCCAGGTTAGAATCCTAAAGAGTAGAGGCGAGGTTTTTTAGTGGGGTCCCACACTACAGGTTTGTCACCTGTGTGCGTAATGCATTTTTCTTACCTCTCCCTAAAAAAAAGCGTCACCTAATAACTCAAAAAGTGAGTAAAAAATTCTTGTACGGGACGGACATCGGAGCGTATTCCTAGTAGTTCTTCACACAATATTATCATCTGACTCTCGTTTAAAAAAAAACATGACATATGTTTTAATGTACACAAAGCAGACGTTTTTCGAATCCCCATGCTATTCTTATGGAGGATGTTTTACGTGATTTCTCATTTCCTGTTAACATTATGGACACGCCGATAGTTTTCCCTCGTGTATGGGACCAAGACCTTTAATTTGAGACCACTCCCATCTTCCTGCGATTTGTATCACGCTCACAATTTTGCTCAAGAAATTTCGCTTACAGAATTATATATATAGATAATAACGAGGTGTCCCGTGCGCAAATTGCGCATTTTATGATTCTGTATGAGTGAAACTCACCTACAGTACGCGAATTTCGATTATGAAGTGACTGAGATCTATTTTTGTATACTATCTGGCTTTTAAAATTCATCTGAAGGTAATCAGCTGTTAAATTACAATTCACATTAAAGAACTTGCAATAAAAGTTGGTCAACATTTTAAAGCGCCCTCTAGAAATAAATCAAAGGCGAGGGGAGCGAAGCCCGAAACAATAGAACCTTTTTAATTACGATTCGTCACTGCGGTATATCCTAAGCTTTAAAATGACACCTCAATCTTAAAAATCTGTTCAGTAGGTCGAGAGAAAAAGGGACGTAACAGACGAAACCCTTATAGAAATAAGAAGATAGATAATAACATTTATTCCGCTGACAATATTTAACACTGTATGGGAATGTATATAGTTTGGGGAATTTACGTAAGTCTTTTACTGTGTTTCACAATTTAAACATTGTATTGCCAAATTTTATCTCACTAGGTCTTTTCAATTATTTTTTTTCCATAGTTTTCTTTCATTCTTCTTTTTCTTTCTTCCTTCTTCATTCCTCTAACTTCTTCGTTGACTTTTTAATGTCTCCTTCAACGCCTTCGAGGTCTAGTTTGTTATAATTTTGTTTCCAGTTTGGGCGGCTTAAGTGGATACCGAGAACAGAAAAGACAGGACGAAAGAGTGTGTAACATTGCTATTTAATCATTAAAGATTATTATGAACATCATTTTTATTTGTGGATAAGTTTATTATTATGTTCTTACGTTAAAAATTATTTATTCATATTGATTTTTTTCAATCATATCTTTAAGTTTAATTTTATTTTGCCTACTGATTGATGGGAAATAATCAGCATCACTACAGCCCGGATGCTTGGGATCCTTCATATTTCCCGATAAAATGTTCAGAAAATTATTTATTTATGGTCTTTAAATTCAAATGTATTATTTTATAACATAATATTCATGTGTTACTTTAATTTTTTTGTATATTTAATATTGCAGAGTTTATTTTGCTTACTTATTGTGACCTTCAGCATCATACAGCCTATAATAATATTAGCAACCCATAAGGTTAATGTTAAAAACTACTATTGTTAAACTTAAATTTAGACCAAATTAGATTTTTCCTGGGACTGAGGCTGTTTTTAAACTAAACTTATTTTTTGGCCAAAACACTCTTAAATGCGAAGTTTAAGCAAAATCTACCCGCTACATTTTGAGATTGTGGAACACACATCCCTTCAGGCAGTGCTCGTATTATAAGGAAAGCAAATCAACAAAACACTCTATCTCGCTTCTTTATTGACCTAAATCGATAAAATTAGGTATGTACAATCACTTGGTACAGTTGTAACTTATATTTGTACAACACAAATGTGGCGGCAAAAAAATATACTCACCCCCATAGGGTTTATGGGGAAAATGAAAAATATCAGATTTTAATGCAATACAGCACAGTATGTACCTGCACTGGGAAGATATTATCCTATATTTACTCACAACAATCCCATGGCAGCAAACCTGCATCCTATTTCTTACAATGTGTAAATTAAAATTTACACATTGTAAAGTTAAAGTTATTAAAGTAATTAAAGTAATTAAAGTTCGTTGGAAATTCCATTAGTACAAAGACATTCTGCGACGGGGGTATTACTTAATTCTTTATATATTAAAATATAGGATTATATTGACTTTAGAATATTTGTTCCGAAAGTTAAAAAAAAAACAATAAATAGAAATTAGAGCACTAAGAAAGTGATGTACTCTAAACAACCCATTTTGGTCCCTAAATATACTTTAAGGGCTTCCTTCATAATGCTGTAGTAAAAAACGCATATCAGTAGACGATACACTAACTACAAACCTCGTTACATCACGTGAGCGAGTGTGTGTGTGCGTGAGCGTGTGAGTGCGGCGGGGTGGCACGTACGCCAGCAGACCGAAGGCCGCATCCCAAGGCGACCAGCACACAGTGACATAGCCGCTAAAACTGCAGCACTGAATGTACCTTACCACTGGATAGTCCCACTGACTGGTGATAGTTACCGTTATCAGCACAGTGACATAGCCGCTAAAACTGCAGCTCTGAATGGACCTTGCCACTGGATAGTCCCACTGACTGGTGATAGTTACCAGCTATCACCACAGTGAAATAGCCGCTAAAACTGCAGCTCTGAATGGACCTTGCCACTGGATAGTCCCACTGACTGGTGATAGTTACCAGCTATCACCACAGTGAAATAGCCGCTAAAACTGCAGCTCTGAATGTACCTTGCCAATGGATAGTCCCACTGACTGGTGATAGTTACCGCTATCAACACAGAGACATAGCCCTAAAACTGCAGCTCTGAATGTACCTTACCACTGGATAGTCCCACTGACTGGTGATAGTTACCGCTATCAACACAGAGACATAGCCCTAAAACTGCAGCTCTGAATGTACCTTGCCACGGAATAGTCCCACTGACTGGTGATAGTTACCAGCTATCATCAATGTGACATAGCCGCTAAAACTGCAGCTCTGAATTTACCTTGCCACGGAATAGTCCCACTGACTGGTGATAGTTACCAGCTATCAGCACAGTAAAATAGCCGCTAAAACTGTAACTCTGAATGTACCCTGCCACGGGATAGTCCCACTGACTGGTGATAGTTACTGTTATCACCAAAGTGAAATAGTCGCTAAAACTGCAGCTATGAATGTACCTTACCACTGGATATTCCCATTGACTATCGATAGTTACCAGCTATCAGCACAGTGACATAGCCGCTAAAACTGCAGCTCTGAATGTACCTTACCACTGGATATTCCCATTGACTGGTGATAGTTACCAGCTATCAGCACAGTGACATGGCCGCTAAAACTGCAGCTCTGAATGTACCTTGCCACGGGATAGTCCTACTGACTGGTGATAGTTACCAGCTATCAGCACAGTGACATAGCCGCTAAAACTGCAGCTCTGAATGTACCTTACCACTGGATATTCCCATTGACTGGTGATAGTTACCAGCTATCAGCACAGTGACATGGCCGCTAAAACTGCAGCTCTGAATGTACCTTGCCACGGGATAGTCCTACTGACTGGTGATAGTTACCAGCTATCAGCACAGTGACATGGTCGCTAAAACTGCATCTCTGAATGTACCTTGTCACTGGATAGTCCCACTGACTGGTGATAGTTACCAGCTATCAGCACAGTGACATAGCCGCTAAACTGCAGCTCTGAATGTAACTTGCCACGGGATAGTCCCACTGACTGGTGATAGTTACCAGCTATCAGCACAGTGACATAGCACTAAAACTGGATCTCTGAATGTACCTTGTCACTGGATAGTCCCACTGACTGGTGATAGTTACCAGCTATCAGCACAGTGACATAGCCGCTAAACTGCAGTTCTGAATGTAAATTGCCACGGGATAGTCCCACTGACTGGTGATAGTTACCAGTTATCAGCACAGTGACATGGCCGCTAAAACTGCAGCTCTGAATGTACCTTGCCACAGAATAGTCCCACTGACTGGTGATAGTTACCAGCTATCATCAATGTGACATAGCCGCTAAAACTGCAGCTCTGAATGTACCTTGCCACGGAATAGTCCCACTGACTGGTGATAGTTACCAGCTATCAGCACAGTAAAATAGCCGCTAAAACTTTAACTCTGAATGTACCCTGCCACGGGATAGTCCCACTGACTGGTGATAGTTACTGTTATCACCAAAGTGAAATAGTCGCTAAAACTGCAGCTATGAATGTACCTTACCACTGGATATTCCCATTGACTGGTGATAGTTACCAGCTATCAGCACAGTGACATAGCCGCTAAAACTGCAGCTCTGAATGTACCTTGCCACTGGATAGTCCCACTGACTTGTGATAGTTACCGTTATCACCACAGAGAAATAGCCGCTAAAACTGCAGCTCTGAATGTACCTTACCACTGGATATTCCCATTGACTGGTGATAGTTACCAGCTATCAGCACAGTGACATAGCACTAAAACTGCATCTCTGAATGTACCTTGTCACTGGATAGTCCCACTGACTGGTGATAGTTATCAGCTATCAGCACAGTGACATAGCCGCTAAACTGCAGCTCTGAATGTACCTTGCCACGGGATAGTCCTACCGACTGGTGATAGTTACCAGCTATCAGCACAGTGACATGGCCGCTAAAACTGCAGCTCTGAATGTACCTTGCCACGGGATAGTCCTACTGACTGGTGATAGTTACCAGCTATCAGCACAGTGACATAGCCGCTAAACTGCAGCTCTGAATGTACCTTGCCACGGGATAGTACCACTGACTGGTGATAGTTACCGTTATCACCACAGAGAAATAGCCGCTAAAACTGCAGCTCTGAATGTACCTTACCACTGGATATTCCCATTGACTGGTGATAGTTACCAGCTATCAGCACAGTGACATGGCCGCTAAAACTGCAGCTCTCAATGTACCTTGCCACGGGATAGTCCTACTGACTTGTGATAGTTACCAGCTATCAGCACAGTGACATGGCCGCTAAAACTGCATCTCTGAATGTACCTTGTCACTGGATAGTCCCACTGACTGGTGATAGTTACCAGCTATCAGCACAGTGACATAGCCGCTAAACTGCAGCTCTGAATGTACCTTGCCACGGGATAGTACCACTGACTGGTGATAGTTACCAGTTATCAGCACAGTGACATGGCCGCTAAAACTGCAGCTCTGAATGTACCTTAACACTGGATATTCCCATTGACTGGTGATAGTTACCAGCTATCAGCACAGTGACATAGCCGCTAAACTGCAGCTCTGAATGTAACTTGCCACGGGATAGTCCCACTGACTGGTGATAGTTACCACCTATCAGCACAGTGACATAGCACTAAAACTGCATCTCTGAATCTACCTTGTCACTGGATAGTCCCACTGACTGGTGATAGTTACCAGCTATCAGCAAAGTGACATACCCGCTAAACTGCAGCTCTGAATGTAAATTGCCACGGTATAGTCCCACTGACTGGTGATAGTTACCAGTTATCAGCACAGTGACATGGCCGCTAAAACTGCAGCTCTGAATGTACCTTGCCACGGGATAGTCCTACTGACTGGTGATAGTTACCAGCTATCAGCACAGTGACATAGCACTAAAACTGCATCTCTGAATCTACCTTGTCACTGGATAGTCCCACTGACTGGTGATAGTTACCAGCTATCAGCACAGTGACATGGCCGCTAAAACTGCAGCTCTCAATGTACCTTGCCACGGGATAGTCCTACTGACTGGTGATAGTTACCAGCTATCAGCACAGTGACATGGCCGCTAAAACTGCATCTCTGAATGTACCTTGTCACTGGATAGTCCCACTGACTGGTGATAGTTACCAGCTATCAGCACAGTGACATAGCCGCTAAACTGCAGCTCTGAATGTACCTTGCCACGGGATAGTCCCACTGACTGGTGATAGTTACCAGTTATCAGCACAGTGACATGGCCGCTAAAACTGCAGCTCTGAATGTACCTTAACACTGGATATTCCCATTGACTGGTGATAGTTACCAGCTATCAGCACAGTGACATAGCCGCTAAACTGCAGCTCTGAATGTACCTTGTCACTGGATAGTCCCACTGACTGGTGATAGTTACCAGCTATCAGCACAGTGACATAGCCGCTAAACTGCAGCTCTGAATGTAAATTGCCACGGGATAGTCCCACTGACTGGTGATAGTTACCAGTTATCAGCACAGTGACATGGCCGCTAAAACTGCAGCTCTGAATGTACCTTGCCACGGGATAGTCCTACTGACTGGTGATAGTTACCAGCTATCAGCACAGTGACATGGCCGCTAAAACTCCAGCTCATCTGAATGTACCCTGCCACGGGATAGTCCTACTGACTGGTGATAGTTACCAGCTATCAGCACAGTGACATGGCCGCTAAAACTGCAGCTCTGAATGTACCCTGCCACGGGATAGTCCTACTGACTGGTGATAGTTACCAGCTATCAGCACAGTGACATGGCCGCTAAAACTGCAGCTCTGAATGTACCCTGCCACGGGATAGTCCTACTGACTGGTGATAGTTACCAGTTATCAGCACAGTGACATGGCGGCTAAAACTGCAGCTCTGAATGTACCTTGCCAAGGGATAGTCCTACTGACGGGTGATAGTTACCAGCTATCAGCACAGTGACATAGCCGCTAAAACTGCAGCTCTAAATGTACCTTACCACTGGATATTCCCATTGACTGGTGATAGTTACCAGCTATCAGCACAGTGACATAGCACTAAAACTGCATCTCTGAATGTACCTTGTCAATGGATAGTCCCACTGACTGGTGATAGTTACCAGCTATCAGCACAGTGACATAGCCGCTAAACTGCATCTCTGAATGTACCCTGCCACGGGATAGTCCTACTGACTGGTGATAGTTACCAGTTATCAGCACAGTGACATGGCGGCTAAAACTGCAGCTCTGAATGTACCTTGCCAACGGATAGTCCTACTGACGGGTGATAGTTACCAGCTATCAGCACAGTGACATAGCCGCTAAAACTGCAGCTCTGAATGTACCTTACCACTGGATATTCCCATTGACTGGTGATAGTTACCAGCTATCAGCACAGTGACATAGCAGTAAAACTGCATCTCTGAATGTACCTTGTCAATGGATAGTCCCACTGACTGGTGATAGTTACCAGCTATCAGCACAGTGACATAGCCGCTAAACTGCATCTCTGAATGTACCCTGCCACAAGATAGTCCTACTGACTGGTGATAGTTACCAGTTATCAGCACAGTGACATGGCCGCTAAAACTGCAGCTCTGAATGTACCCTGGCACGGGATAGTCCTACTGACTGATGATAGTTACCAGTTATCAGCACAGTGACATGGCCGCTAAAACCGCATCTCTGAATGTACGCTGCCACGGGATAGTCCTACTGACTGGTGATAGTTACCAGCTATCAGCACAGTGACATGGCCGCTAAAACTGCATCTCTGAATGTACCCTGCCACGGGACAGTCCTACTGACTGGTGATAGTTACCAGTTATCATCACAGTGACATGGCCGCTAAAACTGCATCTCTGAATGTACCCTGCCACGGGATAGTCCTACTTACTGGTGATAGTTACCAGCTATCAGCACAGTGACATGGCCGCTAAAACTGCATCTCTGAATGTACCCTGCCATGGGATAGTCCTACTTACTGGTGATAGTTATCGTTATCAGCACAGTAATAATTAATAATTATCGTATGGCTTTTAGTGGAGGGAGATCAGCAATTAACTGATAGTTCTCCTGGCCTGAAATGCCTGCACTTTTTTGTTTTCTATGCAGGTGGACCAACGGCTTAACGTGACTTCCGAACCACGGGAGCGGCCTAACGATCATTTTGTACCCGAGCCGGGAGTTGAACCCGGTAGAACGACTGAAGGTCCCAGGGTCAGAAATGACCTGTAATTTTTGTACCTCTTTTGCAGACCACGACTGAAGGTCCCAGCCCTAACGAGGGTTCGAGGTGGGACCTTCAGTCGCCCCCTGCACTTGGGGATTAAGATAATTTGACGAGGGAAGACAGGGGACATTGCTTACTTTCGTGAGCAACTAACTGAGGCACAAATCAATATTTACATATTAATATATGGATAAAATAATGATATTTTAATATACAGTATAACATATAATATAATATACTAGGGGTACCTGTGCAGCGCAATGCGCTGCATATTTCAGAGTGCTTGGTTTACACCAACAACCGTCACTTTTCCTAGTTCAGACCGGTTTAAAAATTCATGCCCAAATTTAGACTTTTGATTTAATTTTTGTAGACTATACTTTTTGTTGTTGTTTTAATACCAATATGGCAACCAATAAGAGCTAATTTTAATATTCAAATGTGTTTTTTTTGTACATGAGAGGAAATTTTTTCTGGGGTTGAGACTGTTACTAAATTTATTTTTGTGTCAAAATATGCATAAATCCAAAGTTCAAGCTACATCCATCCGCTACATGTGCAAAGCAATATCGCAGTAGACACTCCTGTGGAATTGTGTTGACATTTCAGACAATTTTTTTGTATTCGTCTTTTAACATGTGTTGTCTGCTTTACTATCAGCAGCTCTGTTTTATTTAGAAATTCAATGAAAATTATTCCCCATATTAATTTTATCGGCAAAAACCAACTTTAAGGGTTTCCCGTACCCTTCAAAATAAAATATAAAAAAATCTTAAACCTTTTTGAAAACTACGAACTGAGGCGAATTTATTGACACCCTAAACGTTAAATTTGGTCCAGAAATCAGGGAGGATTTGTGTTAACCTTGCTCCAAGGTAATTTACCTTGAGTTGCTTTGAATAAAAATTTAATTAGAGTGAAAATCAGATTACACTATATTGGTATTTTATCAATCGATTTTCATCACTAATTCTACAACTTCAAAATGTGATAGTGTTGAGATTTGGTAGTTGTTATTTTAGGTCTAAATTAGCTAGGATTACGTGATGGTTCTTATGCCGATTTGTCCTAGAACTTCTGCCTAAACCCCTATACAATTTAAAATAAATTCACAGATGTTGGATCTAGATAGTTCATCACACAAAAAAAGTAAATGATAACAAAATGAAAATCAATATTTAATTACAACTCTCTGCGACCGTTTTGTATTTTAGTACTGTATGAGTTAGTAGTCGACATAGTGAATAAGTCCACACTATTACTATTTATAACAACTAAAACCTCTTTAACTTAACTTTCCATGGCATTAAAGAATTTAAATAAAGAAATCACAAAAATTAAGAAAATCTACATCTTTGATGGTGGTCCATTTTTGTTTGAGGTGGCATTCATATTTTGGTCTTTTTTTTCTCTTTATGTAAACAGTTTTTGCAAAAAGCTTGTTATCTATACTGCTTGGAAGTAAAATACTTTTAAATGTTGTCTCAGGTATTTTAACCCATTATGACCTAGCGTTACCATTTGGCAACATTTTAAGGGAAAAGGTAAAACACACAATTTTTTCCATAAAATAGACACTCCTTGTATTAAAGTATGGATTTGTGTTGATATTTCAGTAACCTGAAATAAGCAGTTCAATAATAACCTGAAATGCAATAACCTGAAATGCAGTTCAACTGCTTCTATTCAGCTAGCTTTTAAGGCTGCGGTCTACCCCAACCAAAACAAAAACAACAACAATGCCGAATATGCCGCCTCGCGGCCGTAGCGCGAGCCAAGTTTTATAGATGCAGAGGTTTACGGGGATCGTGTTTCAGGATTAACCAATTAAGATAGAGATTGACTCTTAACTTTTTCTAAACGTACAAAAAAGGATCTCGTCGGCTATCTTTTTAGAATTTTTAAATAAAATTTCTAATTTCAGTTATGATTGTGTAAAATTATTTGATTTTGAGTTTTATATATGCAGAGGTTTACGGGGATCGTGATTTAAAAATAACCAATTAAGATAGAGATTGGCTCTTAACTTTTTATAAAAGTAGAAAAAAAGGATCTAGTCGGCTATCTTTTTAGAATTTTAAAATAAAATTTCTAATTTCAGCTATACCGGTCTAAAATCATCTGTTTTTCTCGATTTTTAACTGAAGTTTTCTATTGGTTTTAATGAACTAATTACAAAATTGTAACAGACGAAAACTAGTACCGTTATTCTTCTTTAATATGACACCTTATTTATACCTCTAGGCTTCATTTGGCAGAAGATAACACGCTTCTAAAAAACCCTTACATTTGGGTGCGCGCCAGGGGTAGACCGCAGCCTTAACATGTGTTTGTTTGTCTTATTATCAACATCTATCTATATATATAATTCCGTAAGCGAATCGGTCCCCACGAAATATCTCGAATTAGAAGAAAGATAGGGTAACGTATGATGGCTCATTTTAAAGCTTGAGGGCCAAGGACGCAAGGAAAAATACCAGAATCGTCAAAATTTACATGGGCTTCGCCCCATTGGACCTTGAAGTTCCAATGTTAATCTAATGGGGAAAATATTTTTAGATTTACACGTGTGATTAAGCAGATGTTCCAGTGAATTACTTTTATCATAAACTCAGCTGGTTATTGAACAGATATTTTGAGTGAAGATAACCATTTAATTATAACTTTTTTAATTTTGCAATGCACTATAAAAAAGGAGAACACCAATAGTGATGGAAAAATTACGGATTCTCAGTAGATTTCTTCTTTGTGGTCCCATCTATGACATAATGATTTTGTGTGCTGAATATACCGCAGTTAAAAGTGCCTAACCGAGGTATGGTTGATATAATAAATTGTCTTTACTCAGTGAATGTGGTTTAGTTATTACATTACTGCTTTACATATTGGCAATTTAATGGTTGGAGTTGAATAGTTTCTTATAGTAATTGTTTATTTTTGACTAAATAATAATTATGTAAACTACTAACATTGGATAACCTCCGTATGAAGATTTTTTAGCTATTCATTCTCTGCTTCTCTTTCCTTGCATATGTCGTAAGGAAACAATAAATGCCTATTAAGACATAAATAGGGGACTTTTCATGTATGCATTGTGCGAAAAACGGTTAATATGTCAAACAATGTTCTATTGCATTGAACGAATATACAAAATAGACTACAATCATAACACAAGGAACGTCGTTAGGCTCAAGGGACGGGCGGGGAGCATGGAAGCATGGGAGAACCGTGGGTGCGGTTTCTTGGGGGGCACGGGAAGTGTCAGTGGCACAGGGTGCACGGGGGTATGGGGGCCACGGGGGCATGTTGCCACAAGGGGCACTAAAGACGTCGTTGGCACAGGCGGTAGTTGGACATGGGGGCATGGGGGATGAATGAGGTACATAGAAAGCAGGGGGCCTGGAGGAAGAACTGCGAGCATGTGAGCTTGGGAGAATGGGGGGTAAAAAGGCATGGGGGCACAGGGGTATGGGGCGTGGGGCCCCTCGGGCCAAGGGGGCATAAAGGGTACAGGAAGCACGGGTCTTGAGAGGGGGCACGGGGCAGGCTTGGGGGGACATTTGAGGTATGGGGGAGGAACGGCAGGCATCGGGGAACGGGGACATGGGAGGCACGGGGAGGAATGGCGGGCATCATAGGGGGTACGTGAAGGTTACGAGAGGGGGCATATGGGGGAGACTTAAGGGTTAATAGGGAGAATGGGCGACATAGAGAGCACGGGGGCATCGAGGAAGAACGGCGGGCATATGAGCACAGGAGAATGGGGATCACAGAGGCATAGGGGGTACGGGGGTATGTGATGGGACTCGGGTCGCGAGGCATAGGGGCTACAGGAAACACGGATCATGAGAGGGGCACGGGGGGGGGGGAGGAATGGCAGGCATCGGAGAAGGGGGATATGGGAGGCACGATGAGGAATGGCGGGCATTATAGGGGGTACAGGAAGCCCGGGTCACAAGAAGGGGACATAAGGGAGATTTGGGGGACATAGGGGGCACGGAGACATGGGGGACATGTGAACAAAGGAAAATGGAGTCACAGATGCATAGGGGGAACGGGGGCATGGGATGGTACTCGGGCCGCGAGCCAAAGGGGTACACGAGGCACGGGTCACGAGAGGGGGGCACGGGGAGGAACGGCAGGCATCAGGGAACTTGGATATGGGAGGAACAGGCAGGAAAGGCGGGCATGGAGGCACCAGGAAATGGGAGACACGGGGGTATGGGCAGGTTAGCACAAGGCGCACTAGAGACAGGTATCACGGGGGGGGGGGGTAGCTGGGTATGGGGGAGGAATGTAGGACATAGAGAGCATGGGGGCCGCAGGAAGAACGGTGGGCATGTGAGCTTAGGGGAATGGGGGGCACAGGTGTTCGGGGGCACGGGGGGTACTCGGGCCACGGGGGTATATTGAGTACAGGAAGCGCGGATCACGAAATGGTACAGGGGACACGGCGAGTGTGGGGGAGAGGGGGGCATAGGGGGTCCTAGATGAAATAGTGTATATAATAATGGGATAAAACCATTTCGTCATGCTCTATTAAACTATTGTATTTACTTGAGTTATGAACTCATTACGTGTACATGTTTAAGGTCAAAACTAATGTTATTGCGTCCGGCATTCTAATACTGCAAAAAATTTATTTTTACCACAAAATAGACTACCTACTGTATTTTAATGCATAGGAGATTATTGGCAAATTACTGATTTGATACCACCAAAAAAGATTCGTCAAGATTAAGTAATATTTATAAGAAAATCCAACCGTAATTCACACTACAGCTTGAGAAGAAATAAGTAACTGTGCAACTAGGTGATGAATTTGAACTTAATTTTGGAGATAACATCATCATTTGGATTTTTAGGGGCCTTTGCCCCTACAAGCCCCTAGTCTGTTTTATTTTGCAATTTAATAAAAATTGTTCCCATGTTAATCTTATGGACAAAAAACGAACTTTGAAGGCTTCCCGTGGGCTTCAGAATTAAAATATCAAAAATCTAAAACCTTATTGCAAAACTACGAACTGAGACCATTCTTTTGACACCTCAAACTTTAAAATTGGTCCAGAAATAAGGGAGGAGTAGTGTTAACAAAAAAGGGCATCACGTATTATATATATAGATTGAAAAGTTTGTTTGTTTTGTTGTGACAGACATTATAAAATCGTCTGATTGAATTTGAAAGTTAACATGTTATTCCTACGAACTCAAACTGATATTAATGAAGTTATTATTATTTATTCAATCAAATTGATCTTACAAATTTAATCAAGAGCCTATGGTACAGTTTAAATTATACTTAAGTTTCTGTGGTGAAGCATGAGTACTGAAATACTAGAACTTTATCAATTATGATTCATAAAGAATTATTTCGGTATAAGTGCTTTGCAATGTATTTTTCTTTAAAATAAAATTTATTTGAGTCTTTTTATGTTGGGACTTTATTTTTAAGGACGGCAAATTTTAGGGGATAAAGGTTTTTAATTTTACTAACAAATAATCCAAACATGGAACGATTACTTAAGTTACATAGTTTAATACTCGAAATTTATATAATCACAATTATTAATTGTAGCTCTTCGCCATTCCTTAAAGCTTCAGTCTAAATAAGGTTCAGTCTAGACCTACCAAAAATCATTATAAAAACAGAAGAAATAATATTATAGGCTGGGGCAAGAACGCACATCACTGAATACCAGCTCCACATGAGAAATATGATCATTAACTATGAATACACAAGTCTTGTGTATTTATAGTTAATGGTAGGACTAAAAACCACAAACTCATAATACAAAAGTTTGTGGCAGTTACGTTGCGGGTATATTATAGTGTTTAAGTATTCTGTAATCAATTTAAACTGCTTTGAAACAGCTTTATAGGCCTATAAGTTGTTGCAAGAATTTGTGAAAAAAATCAAACGCTTATACCAAGTATCGGTATTTTGTTGCTATACCATGTATTGTACTAATTAATCTTGTACTTAAAGTTTGCCTTATAGTAATGAATGGAAAATTCGCCCAGAATATTTCATTATCGTCTTAATGTTTTAATTTCACTTTTTTCATTATTTGTGTAAAGTATATTATGACATGGAAAGCCATACATTAAAATCGTCCGGTATTTTTTTTTTTCAAAAATATAAGTTTCAAAACACTTTTTTTCTATCACAGTAAGAAAATTTATGTGTATCCATCAAGATAATCTCACATACTAAAGTAAAGAGCCTAAGTTAGCGCTTAGCATGTACCTGAAAGACTACACTCACACAAGAGGCAGTCTTTCATTTTTTGAGGTTGAACTATGCAAAGAAATAGAATGATCGCTTTCGTCTGCAACGTCTGGGGTCGAAGGAGCCCCGGAGCACCGTGACAGTGACAGTGCATCGAGAGCCCGTGGCGTCAGTTGCCGTGGGTTGTCCGTGCCGCGCCCACCCCCTCGCTACACCGCGCCGCGGCCTTTACCTGCGTTGCAGGGGACGACTGAGGGTCCCATCACTAATTAGGGCCTGGCCTGGGACCTTCAGTCGTACCCTGCAAAATATTTAATTATTAACGCTCGTTGATTTTACCCTGGGACCTTCAGTCGTACAACCGTTGAACCCGGGTCCACTGGGTGATAACCCATAGCTCTACCACTGAGTTACGGCCGCTGCCAATCAGCACAGTGACATAGCCGCTATAACTGCATCTTTTACCATAGGACAGTTCCATTTGAATGGCACATCATTCTGATTGAAAATATGTCATAGTTCTATGAACTGGTGATTGGCAATAACAATGTTTTTTAAATCTACTGGGCGGGTCTTGGTTGATGGTTGGTTAGCAACGTAAAATGTGAGTTTAAAAAAATATCATTAAAATTGGATGTAAATAAAGAAATAAGTTAATTACGCTCTGTATAACAATTCACACATAGCCACTATGTCATATTCCTATGTCACATTACCATTTCAATATTATATTTCAATCGAATTCTTGAAGCCTGAGATATTAGTGCACTGTCAACTGCGTAGCTCCCGTGAGGAGCGTTTTTGTTAATTGCAGTCATTAAATGCCATAAAAGGATGGCGAGGGAGTGACCGGTCAGTCAGGTGGCGGCTGTGGTCACGATCGCAGCGCATGCGCGCATGGTCACTAACTAGACCTCACTCCCAGCACTCGAGCAGACTGTCGTGCTCAGATTTGTAGTGGAAATCACTTTTCGTTCACCAGTTGGGGTGGTTGAGACTACTTTTCTAAAATTTCTCTGTAACGGACAACCCTAAAGAAAGTATGATATAAACCTTCAATGGCCCTCGACAATCATGCATAATTTTAAAAACGTTGCCAAATTAATAGCAATATTGTTGCATTTTTAGGTTTTGCTCATATGGTTTTAATAGAAAGTTTGATTGCCGGACATTTGCGGCTGTTTTATCTATTTGTAGGCAGGATTGCAGAATTTTACTATGATAATTAAGATATTTAATTTAGAATGCATGTGAACCTATGTGTTGCATTTCCTTTCACATCTTTGTATGTCATCCCAAAATAGGACACGAAGCTTTTAGTAATCCCAGATAGTATACATTTGTAGAGTTAGTGCCACTCAAGGAATCTAGAATATGTGATAATACCTGATTTCTTCATCTTTTACCAGAAAACTCAAATTTACAAAACATACATTTACAACTCACTGCACACTGTACATAAAACTGAATATAATAATGTATGGCTGGCGCAGTGATTTTTATAGAAATAAATTATAATTAATTCATCTATTAAATTATGTTAGAAGGTTAAATACAACACTCAGAATTGAATCAAAATTTCATGTTAGTTGAAATTTTCATGAGTTTTAATTTTAATTCATTATCTATATTTAAACAAATTTTAGTTCTCATTATTTAAATTTAAATTCAACCTGATGTAAAAATATCCAATTTGCAGACATTCTATTGATATGTTAAAATTGATCAGTAAAGCTGTGCATATGTCATAGTCAAGATACAATGTGATTATTTTTATTCAATGAAACGATATAGTGTAAGTTTATGTGAAGAAGCAAAAAACATCAAATAAGCAAAGAAGTGCAATATTATTAGTTAGTACTATGGAGGATAGAAATCACAGATTGTGAACTACATTTACTCCTCTCCTTTACTCCATCACTGCTGAATAAAATGTTTATAACAAAACTCTGTAGCAGATTCTCTTAGGTAAATTTGCCAATATGGCTGTTAAAATATATAGTTATATGACCTCTTGCCTAATCACTAATTCTTCTGCTTCCCATATAATCGAACTATTTCATTTAGTAATACCACATGGATTAATTTTGCTTAAAATAAGAAAACTGTATGATAATTATCCTGATTTTATTTCACAATTCTTCCAGATCTCAAAGGCCTCTTTCCCCGTTCTATGAAATGGGGGGATAGATAAAACACAGTAATCCCACCATTGCCAATGGTTTATGGTTTATTACTGGGCCATGGTTGCCCAGTAAGTACACCACGGAATAATCAGTTGATGGGTAAACTGAGTCCTCCCAATGGAATAACCAGCTGATGTACAGGCCTAAAAACCGTCGATAGAGTGCGGGACAGGACGCCGGAAAGTCATGAAGTACAACAGTCTTGATCACTATGGACCCATCAGCTGTTCGTGTTTGTCCATGGAGTGCGGCATAGGCCGCCGGAAAGTCATGAAGTACAACAGTCTTGATCATCATCTACCAATCAGCTGTTCGTTTGTCCATGGAGTGCGGTACGGGCCGGCGGAAAGTCATGAAGTACAACAGTCTTGATCGTCATCTACCAATCAGCTGTTCGTTTGTCCATGGAGTGCGGTACGGGCCGGCGGAAAGTCATGAAGTACAACAGTCTTGATCATCATCTACCAATCAGCTGTTCGTTTGTCCATGGAGTGCGGTACGGGCCGGCGGAAAGTCATGAAGTACAACAGTCTTGATCACCATGGACCCATCAGCTGTTCGTGTTTGTCCATGGAGTGCGGCATAGGCCGCCGGAAAGTCATGAAGTACAACAGTCTTGATCACCATCTACCAATCAGCTGTTCGTTTGTCCATGGAGTGCGGTACGGGCCGGCGGAAAGTCATGAAGTACAACAGTCTTGATCGTCATCTACCAATCAGCTGTTCGTTTGTCCATGGAGTGCGGTACGGGCCGGCGGAAAGTCATGAAGTACAACAGTCTTGATCATCATCTACCAATCAGCTGTTCGTTTGTCCATGGAGTGCGGTACGGGCCTGCGGAAAGTCATGAAGTACAACAGTCTTGATCACGATGTACCAATCAGCTGTTCGTGTTTGTCCATGGAGTGCGGTACGGGCCGGCGGAAAGTCATGAAGTACAACAGTCTTGATCACCACCCTAGTAACACACAAATATTTCAAAATATGTTTAAAATATTTGGGAATATTCCCAACAACTTTTTTATTTAAATATTTTAGATATATTTTTAAAATATTTTAAAGCCATGTTAGAAATATGTTAAAATAAATGTTTTTTTACAATGTTTTAGAAACATTAAAAAAAAATAATAAAAAATATTTTTACTCAAATATTTTTAAAATATGTAATGATTATTAGTAATGCAATATTTTTCCTCAAATATTTTTAAATCCTTTATAAAATATGACTGAAACAATATTTTTACAAAAAAGTATTCAAAATACGTAGTCATATTGCTGAAAATATTTAACAAAATATTTTAACTCCTTTTGGAAATATTTCTGAAAGTATGTTTTTTTATTAAAATGTTTTCACATAGGCTTATTTTAATAATATGTTGACCATTATTTCACTTCAAAGTTATTGTTACTTTAAAGTCTACAACCTTTATAAATTGTTATAGAAACTATATTTGTTACTCATATTTTCAACAATTCCAATAAAAATTTAAATTTTTAAAAAATATTTCACATATTACGAAAACAATAATTTTACAGAAATATTTTAAACGCCTTTTGTAAATATTTGTGAAACAGTTTTTATAAAGTTCCTGATAGAAAAGTATGTTCTGAAACAAATTAAAACCAGACATCTTTGCATCAATAAATTATTATCTTTATACATTAGGCGGCAAAGTCATAAATTGCATAAAAAAATAATAAAACACTGGGTTAAAATATTTTTGTATTAAAATAAATTAACAATCTTCTAACTATTGTAGGTTGCATTATAACAAAGAATGCAATAAAATAAGGTGACGTATTTTAGGTAATTAATTAGGTATGTTTTCTGCTGTTCCAACTAGTTACGGTACGGAATACCAAAAAAGTCAAATTATGTTATTTGTCTTCCATAGTAAAATTAAATCCTTCATTTTCAAACCTATAAAACAACAGGTTCAATAAAAACATTTTGTTTATGTACTATTTATTATTTAATTTACTTAATACATCATCAATCGATCACTGACCAGTAGAACTGGCTTTATTGTATCAAAAGTACTAAATTAATTTGTAAATTTTTTTTATTTTAATCATCAGTTACAGTATATAGTTTTCACATCAAATGATTTCTGTTGTGTCTGGCCAATTTACTTTTATTTGTCTTTGTCTAGAAGTAGCCTCGCGTTGCATTGTGGGTTGATAAAAGACCCTGATAGAAAACCCTACATATTAGCCAATAGCGTTAGCGTTACTTGCATCGCATCAGTACGACAGCGCAGGGGTTTCCTTTCCTTCGACTGTTTGACTGTTGAATCGTTGAAGCTCAAGTTGAGTTAAACCGCAGGCCGTAATAATTCATGGTAAGTAACTTAATTAGTTAAAAATATTCTAATTTAGGCCTACGTTTTGCATAGTGAAATTTGGTTAAGTTGTATTATTTCCTGAAGCGGATTTTGGTAGGCTAGGCCTAGTCTATAATAATATGTAGACGTATGCTTTACGTCTACATATTTTTACGTATGTGACTTAAGTGTATAATTTTGGAGTGTTTAAAATGTATTATTGGCTGATGTTAACTTAGTCTATTAGGCTATATTAATTTTCCAGGCCATCATCTTTGAGATCAATAAGTTATAGTCTGTAACCTACGTTTATGTTGAATGTTGGATTTTTACTTTCTCCCCCTATGCCATAGTATATGGAGAAAGTATTGTTTTCGTAAAACACTTCGCATTAGTTTGATGATGTATATATCCATTTTGGAGCCCCTTTCCCCCCTATAAATGTATATATTGAGAAAGTATTGGTTTCGTCAAAATTTTTAAATTTGAGTTGTTGGTAAATTTATCTGTTTTGGTGCCCTCTGAGTCCAAAAAGTGGTTTTCGAGTGATGACTGTCTGTGTGTGTGTGTGTGTGTGTGTGTGTGTGTGTGTGTGTGTGTGTGTGTGTGTGTGTGTGTGTGTGTGTGTGTGTGTGTGTGTGTGTGTGTGTGTGTGTGTGTGTGTGTGTGTGTGTCTGGATGTAAACAGAGCTAGAGAATTCCCCAATATTCCGATTTTGGTGAAACTTGGTATGTAGGTTCAAACCAACGATAATTCCAGGCGTTTTTTTCATTTTTTTAAATTTTTTTATTTTTAAGGGTAGTTTACCCCCAAAAACCCCCAAAAAGCATGAAAATCAAAATTTCTCAAAAACGGCTCTAACGATTTTGATTAAAATTTTGTGGTTTATTAAGATTAAAATGCTGAATAAAATGACACCACCCGCATCTCCGGGAAAATGCGCGTTCAAAAGTTATAGAGCAAAATGTGTTAAAAAAACTCAATTTTTGGATGCAAAAACTCGTGCTGCTCACCTGGTGCTGGCTATCCGACTGAGCCACAAGACATTAATGTTTTGAGGCTTTTAACACCTTTTCATATTCTTGGGAGAAAGTATGTGTCAGTTATCTGATACCGTTTATTGATTATAAGTTAATCATCTTGCTTTAAGGAAGCTCTAAGGAATTGAGCCCATTCCATGTTCTGTATTGCACCACTAGGCCTAGGCCTAAGTTATTTGCTTCAACCTACGAATTATGCACACCTATAGTAACTTAAGTTATGCCTTTAACTATTTAACTTAATTCTAGGCATAGTCTAAGTTACTTAAGTTGTATCACTATTCTGAGACAGGGACCTCACATAGTGGGTACTTTAACCTGAATATGAATGAGAGATGAGTGTAGTATGACTGTGGAGCAATATTGTGGTCTTGTTACAGACCTAGGCCGACATTCTCCTTAGACAGGACTGTTAATTAAAACTTAATAGCCCATCAGTCAATGGTAAATTAGAACTAGCCTAGTATAGTTACCTGGGCGTAACATATTTCGTTTAGGTAGGCCTAGCCTAAACTTATTTATGCCTAACCCTTGAGCAGGCGCACGCGAAGTTTTGCTCCGCACTTTTAGTTTTTGTTAAAACAAACATTCATAATGGGAGGCGGCAGTTGTGTCTGGCCCAGTACCGTACTTAACTTGCCCTAGGCTATTCCGGGAATCACCTTAAGCTATTTATACAGGGTGCAGTTTCTTAACTGGGCTACCCTACAACCGAATGAAAAATATCGATCGATATACGCCACATCGGATGAAATATTTTAAACATGTTTTTTGAGAATTTTTATATTTATTTAGGCCTAGCCTACTAAATATTATTGTTTGTTTATCTAACATTTAAACCAAGATTTTACTAGGTGATTTCATGTTCAGTATGGATAGTTTAGTTATTTTGATTAGTCTCATGAGTTTCAGAAAACTTTCTATTAACCTATTTTTAATAGAAATTTTATACTAGATAGTTGGGTCATAGATATGATACCTACCAAAGAAAATGTTGTGTGAGCAGTGTGGTGCACTGGTGAGGGGATGAAAATGAAGATAGATAAAGTAATGTTAGTGTTCAGTTTCATGTTTAAAAAAGAAAAATCAACCATTATATGTTATAACTTACATTGACTAATAAGTTTTTGAGAGATTTAGGTTTAGATTTTGATCAACATTTTAACTGTTGTACTTTTTAGCAACAATATACCAAATTGTGAATTTTGATGTGCAAACATAGTTACCTATATGATTAGATATACATGCATGGAAATTTTGACCCGATGCGATAGGCCTATATCAATCATATCGATCGATCCGATGCGATATATCAATAGCATTGATTGATCCGATGCGATATATCGATCATATCGATCGATACTTTTCATTTGGTTGTAGGGTAGCCCAGTTAAGAAACTGCACCCAGATTTTCTCCCTGTGCGTGCGCCCCATCTCGCGAGAATGCTGAGTGCGGAGGTTATTTCCTCGTGAAACTTTCTGTGTTAGGCATATACGTTATTGTACACTAACTTATGTTTATGTATTTTTTTTTTTTTTTTTTTTTTTTTTTTTTTGTACTGTAGGCCTATTATTTCATTTATAATTATTAATAAATAAATTTTTTTGCATATCGGTACAGTAGCCTACAGGCCAATTTTATGTCCTCTCACGTAACACTGTGATACCTAATTAATATTATAAAATTAGGTCTACTTAGCCTACAATGTTTAATTGAAATTATTAAACCCCATAGGTTAAACAATTAAAGGTTCCAACGATGATATGTGGTCCCCAATTAGGTTTGTAAACAGTTAAACTCAGTATTTCCATATAAAAACACCTAAAATGGGTTTTATTTATGAAATTCATTGTGTGTCGGAGTAAAACTCCGCATGCGCCCTCTGTTGTTTTACTGGTGAAGCGCAAACTTGAGGGTTAGCCTAAGGCTCCGGTCTACCCTTGGCGCACCACTTAAATGCAAGGGTTTTTGAGAATCTTGTCATCTCCTGCTACATTCAGCGTAGGCCTAAAGCTATAAAAAGAAGTTTCATATTAAAGAAGAAGAACCGTACAAATTTTCCTCTGTTAAAGTTTTGTAATTATTTCATCAGAACTAATGGAAAACTTCAGTTAAAAATCTAGAAAAATAGATGATTTTAGACAGTTATAACTGAAACTAGAAATTTTAAATAGGTTTGTCAAACTTAAAAATATCTCTCTGATAAAAATAAACATTGTTCAGCCTAGATACAAAGTCAATACGTCGTTACCAAAATCCGTGGTTTTACGGAGTAAGAAAAGCCGTATTCTTCCCTTTCTGCTAAAGTCCGTGATAAAAGCATAACCATTTTACGTATGCTTTACCAACCAGAAACATTGATTTATCTAGAAAGTGACTTAAGTGTATAATTTTGGAGTGTTTAAAATGTATTAGGCCTATTTCCAATTTTTAATATATTTCTTATGAAAAAAAAAACATTGTTCAGTCCAAATTAAAAGTCAATATGTGTTTCCAAAGTCCGTTATTTAATCATGGAATTTGGAAATATGTCACGACTACCTAATGATTGTTGTTTTCTTATAAATAAATTGAAACAAAAACATTTTTCCACAGTAGTAAAATACAGCCCAAAAAGAATTATTAAAATTTTAGTGGTGAGGTACAAAACCCATCAAAGAAGCTTGGCGTTTTAGCGCACTTATTCTATCTAATGGTGCACAGCAGACATGTGGCATTGGAACTGTAAGTTTAAGATTTTGTTCTCTGTTGCAGCTGTTATGAAGCGCTGCTGGCCCGGGTTCGACCGGTCCAGGGTTGAAACGATCGCAGCGGCATGGCTGGCCCAAACAAAGGCAAAACATGAAAGGTAATTTAAAATGGGAAATTCTTAAAGAACTCAGGAGCAGTCTAAACCTATGGTATATTCTGAATTACCTAGAGATCAATGTGTGTTAATTCCTGTACACTTATAGGGAGTATTCACGGGGGGAGGGGGAATTACTTTTTTTTATATATAAACATAATATAAACATATTGTACTAGCAATAAACAATATCAACTTTCCAAATAAGCGTGTTTAAATCAAGTTATTGAAATCCTAAAATATTACATTTTTTTAGAAAGACTACCGTACGCTTTCAATTTTAAACGGGACGCTCATATTTCTAGAGTGTCATCGGTAAAATCAAAACGTAGAGATGTTTATGGTAATATCAAAGATTCCTTAATGCCGCAAGCAATATCAGTGACCGCAAAAACATTGCTCCTGTTATCAGGATGGCAATATGTTAGCAATTTCCAACATTTAAAACTAGGAAATTTGTTAAAAAGTCTGGGAAAACTGGGAAATAAGATGTGAATTTTGCTTCACTGTCTGCTGACAACCCTGTTAATTAATCAAGTGCCTTTAATAACATTAACAAGTTGGATTAATTTTGATGTTTTCTTTACAGGTTAACCAAAAATAATCCGGAGCAGGAGCAGTTGGAACAATGAACCACAATCATCTTGCTTCCATTTGAAACGCTTAAGGACGGGTTGGTTGTCGGTTTTATCGGTAAAACCTTAACATAAATCCATTTTAAAGAAAAGGATGTCCACAATTCTAGGAAGATAACAGTACAAAATGTAATATGATAGATAGATGGAATGAGCGGAACACCTGCTGATAAGAGCTCTATTGTTTGGCATATAACCAGTGATAATCGATTATCTGATGTCCTTATCAGTTCCCTAGTTCATAATATTTTTTTCTGACCCATTTGCCATGGAAAAAAAATGTAATTCATTTGATTTTCACGAATGAACCACCTCGTAGGTAGGTGTATGTTACCTATTCACATTAACTGAACTAAAATAATTAAAACTAAAAATAATTGTCTGAACAAAATGCATTTTTTACATATGATAAATAGTAATTCCTAAAAAGATGGAGAGGGAATAACAAAATATTTCTTATGCCATAATTTTAGGGTGTTTCTTAACTTTTTTTAATTGGTTGGATTTTATTACAGTACCAATATTTGTATTCAAATCCTCCCACATATTTCATCAATTCCTACAAATCTACAATGGTCCAATCTTTCAATTTTTTCAATTTTTGTTTAAAATTGCAAATTTGCCCACTAAAATGGTTGTGTTGCTTTTTGACCACTTTCAGATAAAATATAAGGCCAGTATTTTGGTTGGATAAACATTTAATATTTATATATTTTCTTGCAATTTGACATAAATGTTTAAAGGGCCAAAAATAGGGCTCAGCTTGATTTTAGATGGTAACCTTGAGTGGTCATATTTACTTTCTAAAATAAACCAAAAAACAGACAACCGGTGCCAGTGAAAAACCGAACCGATAAATTTTGCAACCGACCCATCACTAGTCACGCTATTTGTGATATTATGTATTTTATTAGTTAAATTATGTCTGTAATCCTAATTCATGCATAATATGTTAAACTTAATTTGATTTTTTCAAGGGTGCAGAGAATGTGTTGACTCGTAAAATTTCCCCTAATTCTACTGTTACAGATCAAAGATTTCCCCTAAAGACATGTGACATATATGACTGCCTTAAAACTCAACAGCTTACATTGGAGCAGTGAAATTATAAAGATTTTTATATTTTAATTTGTTACATTAAAACACAAGTAGGCCTACTTCAAATAAAATCAAAACTACTTTCAGTATCTGTATAAAAGTATTTCTATACAACTATTTGTAATTCTAATTTAACTCTTGTGATAGTAAGAGATGCCACTTGTGTAGACAAAGTAAGAAATGCCACTTGTGTACATACAAAAAAAAATCATAATTTCCCCAGAAACCTGAAAATTTCCCCTGATCCTAGATCGCTGGAATCGGACATATTCTGCACCCCTGGATTCTTTTAGTGATTCATTTGTACTTGTGCACAAATGGAATACAAGGTTAATGTAATTCAATTTTTTTTATTTATGGACATTTTATTTTGAAAATGTTTATTTTTGGTGATGCTATTCATTTGTATTTAGAGTACAAAACTTGAAAATGTTTATTTTTGGTGATGCTATTCATTTGTATTTAGAGTACAAAACTTGAAATGTTTATTTTTGGTGATGTGATTCATTTGTATTTAGAGTAAATTGCTTAATGTACTCTAATGAAGCCAAGAAAAAGTTGCCTAATGAAATCGATGGCAACTTTTAAAAATAAAAATATGAAATTTATTAAACAATCTTGTTAAGCTTGTTTATAAATTTTTGTTTTGATCAGCATTTTGATTTTTAATGTGTTTAAAATGTATTTTTAAATATATAATTCATACATAATATACTGTATTTAACTTAGTTTTATTTTTGGTGAAGCCATTCACTTATCTTTTTTCATTCCAACTGTAATAAAAAATACTAAAACTTATATAAAATGTTAAACTAATACTGTATCACACTACGTAAAGTTGTCGGAGGAAAAAAATGGTGTGAGTAGATATTTTGTAATATGCATTTTTAAATTCATAATTCATACATAATATATTTAACTTAATTTAATTTTTATTGAAGCCATTCATTTATATTTTGTGCACAAAACTGAATGTAGGATTTATCATTGTAATTGTGTTCTTCCCACCTAGATATGTCTATTATAAATTCCTAATTTGTGCATAATGTATTTATTTTAATTTTATTTTTGGTGTCGCCATCAATTTGTATGTTGTAAACAAAATTTAATAAAGAGATTTTTATGTAATACTCTGCTTAATTATTCTACCTCAATGATTCTATGTGAACACGTGTAATGCTTGTATACTGCTACTGTACACAAACTAAATAATTCTATATAATCAAAGAATTTTTTTTCCACTTTATGTTTTTGTTTTCAATTCAGTTTCCAGTCAGTAATGTTTACAAACCTCATATTTGCTGAACAAGTAATTTTAAAACATTTTAATAATATTGTTTTAAAACTAATTTGATGCGAATAAAAAATGGGTGCAATGAAAGATTTTAAAAATATTTTATAGCACTTTTAACAGGGTTTGTATGTGATGAAGGTTAGTGTTTTTTTTTTTTTTTTTTTTTTTTTTTTTTTTTTTTTTTTTTTTTTTTTTTTTTTAAATATATTTACATAGTTTTCAAAAAATATTGTTAAAATAGAAAAACAATTTTTGAAAATATTGCTTGTTAAAAAAATGGGTGCAGTAAACATTTTATTAAAATTTTGAAAAGGTTTTCAAAATATTGAGCAATATTTTACAATCCTTTTACAACATATTTTAAAAACACTTTTGTAATGTTTTAAAAATATTTTCAAAAATATTTTATAAATGTTGTAAAATATTTTTTAAACATTTTTTGAAAAAACTAATTGGGTGCAGTAAAACATGTTTGAAATAATTTGAAAAGGTTTTCAAAATATTTATCAATCTTTTTAAAATATTTTCAGATTTAAAATAAAATATTTTAAATATATTGTTGTGCTACTAGGGCATCTACCAATCAGCTGTTCGTTTGTCCATGGAGTGCGGCACGGGCCGGCGGAAGGAAGGAAGCGTGTCCGGAGAGTGTGGTCGTGGTCGCCATTAGCTGGAGGAAACATTGCGGCCTCGTGCTCGATGGGCAACTGGCAGACATCAAGGACTGGATAGCACTAACTTGTCATATACAGCATACAACCACATACAAAGGCACTTCCAGAAACTAACTACAGTTTTATCAGTATCAAGTACTATCAGCTTCCCCAAATCGTCTTTCTGCAGGTTAAAAAAAAAACTTACATATTCATATCCTATAGTATAATACGAGTTTATATCTTGCACATGCATACGTATCTTGTACGCTTGTGCATATCCAAGTGGAAATATAAAACTCCTCGAGATATGTTCTTCAAACTTTGCAAATAACTTAGTTTTGGCATAAAAATAATATTTTTTATATGTCTCTATGCTTTAAAAAATCTTATTACGTTATAATGCTGATTTGAAATCCTAACCATTTTAACATATTGATCTTATGGAGTTAAATCGAAACAAAAGAATTGATTAAAACAGCTGACTCAAATTGCAGTTTACGAACCACGTGTTCCAGTTCTGAAGCCACGTGTGGTTTTCCATAGTAGATAGTTACTGAATTACATAAAACTAACATAATAAAAACAATTTATTATGTTTTAAATTCATACTTCACACTGGTGATTTATATTTTTTTACAAACATTTATTTACAATATGTCCAGGATAAGATTAGAACAATAAGTAAATTAGATGAAAGAATAATGACATGAATTAGTCCCTATTCAACAACAGAACAAAAGTAGAACATATTATAAAAAACGGTAGGGAAGGTCCCATATAGAATGTGTTTTTAGACGGTAGGCTACACTGTTGTCCATTAGGTTCATTGCCTAAGTTTAGCAAGTGGTTTGGATGATTGGTCAATTTTTTTTATATCGGAAACTAAATTTTGTAATTTCTTCTCTTACTTTAACAGTTCTAGTGTCACGATGTAGAATTTCGTTATTGAGATACCAAGGGGCGTCCAGGATGCTTCTTAGGCACTTTGATTGGAATCTTTGGATTAAGTCAATGTTTGAATTACTGGTGGTGCCCCATATTGGAATTCCGTTAAGTCCAGATTGGTTTGAGGATGACTTTGTAAATTAGTAATTTTTTGTTGTTGATACGAGTAGTTTTGATTTTCTATTCAAGAGCCAATTAAGTTTGTTAAATTTCAAATTTAGAGCCAATCGTTTATGCCAGACATGCGATCGCCATCAGGCGGGTGACTGAAAACGCGATGTTGTCACATTGAACCAAAAGATGAAAGAGATTATCGAAAATTGCGTATGTTGATGCATAAACTGGCAACATTGATCATCCAGCGTTGCCTAGACCGTATGTTGAATGTGCATTCTATAAAAATGATCAGAACAAGTATCATCTAATAAAAAAGATAAAAACATTGACATAAATATAAAACATATGATTAAATTAATAACCACTGGAAATTTGGCAACGTTGCAAAAACATTCACCAGCCTGATTTCGTGGCCGCGACTGTAGGTATTTAACCTCAGCAGCTTGAGGAAGAAGAACATAAAGGTTTGATAAATAAAAATTAAGTAAAATGATAAAACATAAGCAAATCTTATGATTGCAATTGTGTTTAAAAACAAAATAATTCGCAAGATTTACGAAAACAGCTGTTAACCTGAGAAGTAGAATCCATCTGTTCAACATGTCGTTCAGCAAATTTATATCAGAGTGCGGCACCCTTAGGCTTATTGACGTGAAGGTGAGGGAGCGGAGCGAACGAGCTCGTCTTGAATTTAATCAAACCTTTTTGCTTTTGGTATTTTAGCGCACCTTTTGTTACTGATATTATTACTGCGAACAATTGTTTAAGTTGATCCAGCAAATGCTTGGCCCCCGGATACTTTCAGTGATACCGGGTGACAACAAATCTTTGTATTAAGCTTTTAAGCTACAACGCTGAAATAAACACATCTTTAAATTTATATAGGACAGGAAATAGGCTAACATAAAGGATTAAATGTATATAGTGCAAACGGTAAAAACAATCAAAACACTTATTCGATTCTGAACTTTGATATTTGCCATTTGTCACTTTGGCCATTTGGCTATTTTTGATCGACGTTATCTAATATCATACCAAAAACACTAAGTGTTGAGGGGTTGCCAAGTCCTAAAAATGTATGATATCAAAATTTCTTCCAAGTCAATGACATTGGTTTTAGAATAGCTATACTCGACAAATTGATTTGATATTATAATTCTTGGTAAACATTCTGTAAAACATTATTATTTTATTTCGGAACCATACTTGGCCAGCAGATGTACGTTTTTATCATTGAACCAAATGCAAATTCAACATATTCCCATTAATCGTAATTTATCCCCATTCGTAAAAGGTCTAACTTTGTTAATACATCTGCTGGCCAAGTACGGTCCCGAAATAAAATAATAATGTTTTACAGAATGTTTACCAAGAATTATAAGATCAAATCAATTTGTCGAGTATAGCTATTCTAAAACCAATGTCATTGACTTTGAAGAAAATTTGATATCATACATTTTTAGGACTTGGAAACCCCTCAACACTTAGTGTTTTTGGTATGATATCATTATTTTTTATCATATTTGGGTTTTAACAATACAATTTTTAAGTAGGAATAGAATTTTAACTAAACGTTTTAAAGTTAAACAGAACACTATGTATTCGTTTGTCTGATTTTTACACAGGAGGTAAGAATGTGTGAGGAACACTGCAGTTTTTTATGGGATCCAATTTAGCTATTTAACTGCATTGAGAGATTAAAATACTAATGTATGGACCCATGCTGATACCCATGATTTGTAACGGAAAACGTAAGTAACAGGAGTTATTAATTTGAAGGTCTCTTTAGTTTTGTTTGCACGCCTCCAAATTCCTTTTTACGATCAAGATTTATAGGAATAAAACAAAATGTTGTTATACGTTTGTGCAGTGTTGACGTACCAAGTTTTATTGCTTCATCTGTAGTGTCAAAAAATGTCCGGTACCTGTACACCCTAAATAACGCTGCAAGTGAAAATTTCAAACTACATAGAACTATTTTTGAGTAAAGACAACCTAAGAATAACTGCAAGTAGGCTTCACGATAATGCGAACTTGAATCAGTGTTGCCGATTTGTGCCGACCTAGCCTGTTGGCATCTGTTATTAATTACTGCAATAATAGGAAAACATGAAAAAAAACGACAACATCGCTAGGTAAGACTAATTTAAATCAGCTTCCAGCTGTTTAAATTTCCGAGCTCGTAATTTCGTGGCCCCAAGTATCAACGCCAACTACACAACAGGCCGGAATGCCCCCCCACCACTTCTTGTGTTAAAACGTCACACTAGTGGTGGGCCAGCTGATCTGGAAGGACGCGATTTTGATGCAATTCCCCGAATAATTACCTGGAAATCACCTAAAATAAACAAATATTGACCTAACTTCCGCTTGAATCCCCGAAAATTGGTTAAATTACCTGCTTTGGGCAACACCGATCAGCTGGTACACCACTACTGCAATGTCGTCTCTCTGAGCACTCCGGCCTGGTGTGTAGTTGGCCTTGCTAGTATACCACATGTTTGCTGTATAACTTCTTTGTGTTCTGGATACGAAGCGGTTTAAGACGAAAGTCAAGCTATATTGATTTAATATTGCAGAGCTGATTAAAATGAGGGTTGAAACAATGATGATATGGATACGATTTTTATTGTGACAGTTCCATTATAGTACTCTATTTAGAATATTATATAATATTATATTTAAAATGAACATTAGTCAATCATCTTTTTAAATTTACGAAGTGCAATCAAAGTGCTTTTTGGAAAAACTCATATTTGTTTTATTTTGTGATATTTAAATTTAATAAACTTGATCTTTGTACACAGAGGTATACACTACGTCGAGATAAGAAACTCCGTGAAAATTTACATGGAATTCCTATTAGTGGTAAAGGCTGTAGCCCTATCTAAAAACTAAACAAATGTTTGTTGTGCATAGGAAACTATTTTTTATTTATTTTTTTACAATTTTAGGCTACTTTTGAACGCATATAGGCCTACATTTTATTTCACTGAGTGTTTTCGAGGTAAGCTCAGCGATTTTTACAAGTTCAAACGATGGAAAACAAGGATTAGTTACAGCCTTTCTTTTGCTGATTTAGGAATGAAAATTTACCGTAGGCTACTCAGCTTTGTGTCTAGCACGCGCCGTCTGTTTCGTTAGGTGGAACTTGGCGGTGAGACATACGATCGACCGTGCCACTGGATTTCAGAAAACTCATAAGGATTATTATAATTAAGAGGATTATTATATAAACTGGCTTATTGAAAGCCAGTAGAGTGAACTTTACCAACTTAATCTAAGAATGTCACCTGATTAAATTAAATGAATAGGGTAACAGATGTTTTGGCTCGTCTAAATTATAATATGAACGTCTGCTGCTTTGTTTACCTTTTAAATTGCGAAATGTCAACAAAGATGTTTTATAAAACTCATATTTGATGTATTTTGTTATAAAGGGAATGAACTTTATCTTTATACACAAAGGTTTGCACTAAGTACATATACGAAGATTCCTGCAAAGTTTCGTGTGATTCCCATCAGTGATAAAGGCTGTAGCCTTGTCTAAAAATGCTAGTTGTGCGTAGGAAACTACATATTTACATTTCTAACTTTTTTAGGCTACTTTTGAACGCTTATATTTTATTTCACGGACGGTTTTTAAAGTAATTTTGGTGATTTTTAGTGCTTATTGACCTAGTTAAACAGATTGAAAACGATTTCCGAATTAATTATGGCCTCTTTGTGCCCTTTTTGAGAAGTGAAAATTGGCCGTATTCTGCTTCGTGTCTATATAGGCACGCGTCGTCTGCTTTGGTTGGGTGGGACTTGGCGACGTGACACGACCGTGCCACTGGATACAAAATATATATATATATAAAAAAATAAAAAACAAAAAATCTAAAACACAGCCCTCTGAGGCCTTTCAATAGTGAAACGAAAACTACATATTTAGTCAAATAAATCTCCTGTGCGGTAACTAAAATTTTCCCAATCTATTATAAAATTAACTTTTATTAATTTATCGATTTAAAAATATTTTATGTTATGAAATTAAGTATATAATTATTGCATAGATATTTTTCCGGATGTACTCTTTTTTTAAGTTTAAGTTCACCCACTTATAATAATATTTATAACCTTAAAAATGCACTATATCAAGCAATAAAGGTTAACGATTACGATAAAAGTTTAGGTTATAAAGAGTATTCTAAATAAAGATATTATAGGAAGCACGCTAGCCTAGGTATTTTAATTATGGGAGTAATATTCACAGATTTGCTCCCACCAACGTAGGAAGTGATCACGATTAGACAATAATTAAAGTGGAGATTATTTGCTCAGTTTAGCACGACAGCGTGCACGATAATCACCGGTTTATGAGCCAAGCTCGCTGTTTTTTCCTATTAAACAGTGGGATATTAATAAGCGGGCAATTTCAGCGTGTTGCGACAGAGGGCGTGGCCGGGGGCCTTCAACTTGGGCCGCGGTCACCGTGAGATGGTGGAACGGTGATGCCATGTGATACGCGAGTGATAGTAGAGGGAGAACTTGGCTCGACCGACACTGAAGCTTCGGGGGCCAAGCTTCACTAGGGGAAGGTAATCACGCTTATTTCATATGGCTTGAGTACCATGAATTTATCATCTTCGCAAGCCTATTTTTGGTAACGTCTGTAGAGAAGAAAAGGGGTGGGATCTCCCCATGCCCCCCCCCCCCCCCCGCCAACGACCGATAATAGAGATTGCCTCCTGATCGAAATTCAAGTAGTTGAACTAGACTCAATTTGTTTAAAAATTTCAATACGATTAATATTGAAACTTTGAAAGCCCTGGGGATCGATGTGAACTGTAATGGGTTTCTGCTCATCTATAGGACACTGCCAGTACCTTTCAAGGATAATCAAGAATCAGGAATAATCATGAAGACTGGCCATTAAATAAACAAGTTACAATAGGCTTAGTCAACTGGTTGATGCACGTTACAATAACTTTTAATATGTTAACGATGTACTTGAATTCAATACTGTTAAAATATTCTTCTGTAGAATAGAAGGCTTTAGCTTTCAGCCAATAACTTATAAATGTACAAAAAGTCTTAAATGGCAACATTTTAGTTTTAAATACAATGGTTTTTAGTTTATTATAAAGTAGCACTTTATGACAACTATGGCTCTTAAAATACTTATACAGTCGTATGCTAGGTCTAATTAAGTTCTAGATAAGTTTGTAGATACCGCAGGTTTGCTATAGGGACAGACTTAGATATATTGTATTAAATGAGTTTAAATTGCCGCCCTTAATCATTAAACCAGGCAATATTCTAAGAAGCCATCCCCCCCCCCCACCAAACACACCGAAAAACCATTAAAACTCCCACTTGGACTTAGAAAATTATTACATGTCCATTATTTATAAATGTTTTTATTAAAGACTAAGCTTTCAAAGCGACCAAGGAATATGAAATAATGACATTGCCCGAGGTCAAGTTCACTGGTCAGGAAATGGTCATAACACCGTGTACAATATGAGGTGTCGCACCACCGTTCAGTGCGGGCGGGCGGGAGGTGTACGTGGTGGTGTACCAATGTCGAGGTCACCCTCAAGGTCAGAGAAAGCAAGGAGAGATTTTATGTACT
>JAQYXR010001195.1:0-39074 GCA_030545055.2 Neoaliturus tenellus | reverse complement strand
GTGTCGGATTTAAAAACTCAACTAACTGTCTATCATTCTTACTTTTCATCTTTGATGTCATATGGTATTCTTGTGTGGGGCAACTCAAGTCATTCTAAAAAAATCTTCAAAATTCAGAAAAAAGCCATTCGAGTAATTGCAAAAATAACCACAACAACTTCATGCAGAAAGTTTTTTAAAGACTTTCAAATTTTAACTCTCTATGACCAATATATATTGGAAATAGCATTTTGGGTAAAAAACAACTTGACCATGTTCATGGAAAGTCAAACTAAACATGTATATAATACTAGATCTAAAGATATTATTAAGCCAGTAAGTCATCGACTAGTTTTATATGAAACCTCCCCCCAGTATATAGGTCCAAAAATTTTCAATAAATTGCCTAAAGAGCTTAAAGATATTGTATCACCCATGAAATTCCGAAAGAATGTTAAAAAATGGCTACTAACAAAGAACTTTTACTGCCTAAATGAATACTTTAACTAACTGTTAATGTGGATTTGGGTCAGTTAGTTATTTATTATTATTTTTCTTTTTTATGTAGATAAATTACAAGTTTTATATTTTCTAGCATACCTTATTTAGTTATAAGAATATTTTGACAACTGTCCTGTCATTGTTAATGATGTTATGACAATCTTATAATAAATAAATAAATAAATTAGATCTCTCCTCATAGAGCTAACACAGCCTAAATTTTTTTTTTTTCTAAAAATTTCAGCTGTGAAACCCACACTTGTTATTTGGCGGGTATTAAACTCTTATAGAAAATTCAATTAAAAAACAATAATATTGATTACCTAATAAGTTACAGTGTATACAGAACCGAATAATTAGCCACATCCCATGTTAAAAAATTTTTGTTTTGCCCCCGAAAACCAGAGAAAAATAAAGCATAATTTTTAAAAGATAAACATAATTATTTACCTCTTTTTCAGGAAATACCTATATTAATAGAACCTTCATCAAACTTCATTCAAGTGTCGACCACAATGAAATTTTAAAGAAAATTTTGTTGGTTTTTCTCACATCATACAAAACATTGAATGCCTTAAAATTTAGAGATGTTACAAATTACATCCTGAAAGGTCGAACATATCTGAAGATATCGCATTAAGTTTTTGCCGTTTTTTATGATTTTAATGGAAAACTTTATTGCCGACTCGGTGAACTATATGAAGTGCAGTTTGCGGCATTAGACTATGTCAAACAAGGCCTTTAATTTGATGTACACATCAACCTATGTTTATATTTTAGATTTTAGACTGACTCCTATATTGTGTGATAATTTCCAATAATGCTAATTATTTCAAAAAAATACCGGTCAATAATTATGTTTAACGCCAATTCCCACCCATTAGGCAAATAGGAAAGATCACTTATAACACATCATTTTAAAGCTTAGAATGTGGGGAAGTTTTGTTGAAATTTGACAGTTTGTAGCCTGAAGCATAAAAAAATTTTCATCACTACGTTCTAGTGCCTTTTTTCTTAATTTTCAAAAATATGTTTTCAAGTAGATTTAACAAGGCTTTAACCTCTTAAAGCCTAATAACCCTAATAACCCCTCGTTTGTTCCTAATAACCCCTCGTTTGTTCCTAATAACCCCTCGGTTATTAGGAACAAACTGAATTTACAGTATTCTATTAGGAATTTTTGTGTATTGCCTAAAAATTTCATTAAAGTGTCAGTAAGTTTGGTAATGGGTGTGAAAAACAAGACTTTGATGGACAATGTTGAGAAATCAAAATTTATTGAAAAATGACTGTTACTGGAGGGTGGAGTGAGATATTATTGCCAAAATTGTGTACGTATTCTTATTGCACTTTACATCCATAAAACCTCTTAAATTTTTTTGATACTGACTACCAAACATCCTGTATTTATCAGGTAGATTAGGTAACAATGCATTTACCCTCATCAAATCATTTTCTTGATATTTACCATAGTAAAGAGAACCATATCTATATAATACCGCCTATGAAGGAGAAAAAAATTATTTTGGTATTATACTACTTAGTATTTTAATTAAAAACTTAAAATTGTAACTGCGTCTTTTTAGTTTAAAGAGAAAATAATATTGTGAAATAACTTACAATTTAATAAAAGGTGGCGAGCAAATTTTGATGTATCTGTAAGATTCTACGGCCAAGTTTAGATTCAATTATCCCTCTGCTAGCCAGGGATTTCCTTCCTGAACTTAAATCTTTTCTTTCTTTGACCTACACTTGCTTAGTTCAGTATTTCTCTTACTTCTTTATTGTTTATATATAATTTTTTTTGCTGTACCAAAAAAATGTGTAAACTAATCCGTGAACTTGAACGAAGCAATTGAAAATGTAAGGGAAATTTTTCTGAAACAAACTTATAATTAAATACTGATAATAATTAATTGGTACTCATATTTCATAAACATTTATTTCATATATTAATTTAATCTTTTTATTTAATTATTTTGATCTTAATATTAGTTTACCCGGCATGCTTTGCACTGCCAACCAGAGGAAGTTTTGGCCCTTCAGGTGAGCTCGTTCGCACCGCACACTCTTCGTCAGGTTCAGCTCGTTGGCTGCGCTCACTCGCTCTCAGGTTTAGCTTGTTCGCTCCACTCACTCGCCATCAGGGAAGCTCGTTCGCTACCCTCACTTGCCGCAAGTCTATAATATCCTCTAGTTGTTATTACCGACTTCCCCTCAATACTTTAAATGTGAACAGCTGCTTGTATAATTAATACTCCTAAATGTAATCATATGTTCTAGTAGAAAAATGTTGCTTTGATCCAGTGGCACGGTCGTGTCACGTCGCCAAGTCCCACCCAACCAAACAGACGACGCGTGCCTATATAGACACGAAGCAGAATACGGCCAATTTTCACTTCTCAAAATGGCTCAAAAAGGCCTCAATTAACCCTTTTCTCGTTTTACATCCGTTTAACTGGGTCATTGAACACTAAAAATCATCAAACTTACTTTAAAAACCCTTAGTGAAGTAAAATATATGCGTTCAAAAGTAGCCTAAAAAATGTTAGAAATGTGGTTTCCTACGCACAACAAACTATTTAAATTTTTAAGTAAAGCTACAGCCTTTATCACTGATGGGAATCACACGAAACTTTGCAGAAACCTTCGTATTTGATCGTAGTACAAACCTTTGAGTACAGAGATTAAGTTCATTCACTTGAAATATCACAAATCAAATCAAATATGAGTTTCATAAAACAACTTTGTTTACATTTCATAAGTTAAAAGGTAAACAAAGCAGAAATTTGACATCATACTTTTAATTCGTTTTAAAAACCAAGTCAAAACATCTGCTATAATATTCATTAATTTTATCAGCTGACAATTATAGATTGTGTTATACAAAAAATTGTTTTACTTAAAATCGTCAAACCAATAAATTGATTCGAATTATCTATATAACTGCATTTAAAAATAAAATATTTCTTATCTTTTGAATTGGAGAATCTTTATTATTCTCACTGTTGTAACTTTGTTATTAAAACAGTGTAAGTTTTCTTTGGTTAAGTTACAACCAGAAAATTAACAACATAGGCTACTCAATAAAAACACACAAAACTAAACCATATAGGAAAACTTTATCTTAAAACCACCATTTCGAGAGAAAGTTGTCTTTGTAAATATTCTGGAATACATAAAAGAAACAAATAAATGAAGACATAAAAAAGATGCGAACCAATGAGGAATGACTATATGGTACCAAATAAGATTAATTATCCTTCTCCACCTATACGCCTCTTGGCGTTTATTAGTTGTTATGCTAACTTTCAGTGACAACTGAACAAATCTTCAAGATTGTTGTGTCAAATCAAAAGGAATGATGTTATATTTGCCAATTCCTCATAAAATTAACAGGCGTAATTTCTCATTGAGTTACGCCCCACTGTGCTTGGAATGTTGGAATGTTTGGTTTGGACCAACGCATTTCTTGGAAGGAAATAATCCCGGTAGGCCACCCCCCCCTTATGACCGAAAACTGTTAGCCCCATACGAAATGCAATTTTTGGGCAGTTTTGTTGTTCCAAGCTTTATTGCTTTATCTGCCTTGTGTTCAGAAAATGCATGGTAAGTCTTCTTATTGTACTTCCTGAAAAATTCTGCTAGCGAAATGTTTGAGCTAGGAACTGTTGGAGTTTCATAGATCGCAATGTACAGTCGTTGCTGCAGTGAGTTATTAAAAACTCATAATATGATATCATTCGAATTTAATTGATTGTTGGTGATTGACTGATGTATGGAGGAGACCTGTAGTAGAAAGCAGTTAATCTTAGGTTGTCTTTACTCAAATATAGTTCTATGTAGTTTGAATATTTCGCTTACAAAGTTATTCAGGGAGTAAAAGAACCGTAAATTTTTTAACTCAGCGGATGTAGCAATAAAATTTGGTACAAACTTATTCATTTAACAGTATTTGTTTTATTTCTCGATCCTTAAGAGGAATTTGGAGAAGGGGGTGGCCAAGACTTAAGATACCTTCAAATTAATACCTAAATTCTACGTTGTAAACGACAGCAGTGTTCCTCTGTATGAAAACCAAATAAACGAATACAAATATAGTGTTGCATTTAACTTTAAAGATTTTAATCAAATCTGTTTTCCAACTTAAGATTTTACTGTTAAAACCAAAATGGCCAAATATGATAAAAAATACTGATATAATAACCAAAAACACAAAGTGTTAAGGGTTGCCAAGTCCTAAAAAGGTTTGATATCAAAATTTGTTCCAAGTCAATGACATTGTTTTTAGAATGGCTACTTGACAAATTGACTGGATCTTTTAATGATTGGTAAACTTTCTGTAAAACATTATTATTTTATCTAGAAATTGTACTTGGCCAGCAGATGTGTGGTATTTTATTTTTTATATTGTATTGAACTGTATGTAAATTCAGAATTTCCCTATTCATCGAAATATAAACCCATTAGTAAATAGGCCTAGCTTTAGTAATACTCGTACATCTGCTGGCCAAGTACGATTTCAAGATAAAATAATAATGTTTTACAGAAAGTTTACCAAGCATTAAAAGATCCAATCAATTTGTCATGTAGCTATTCTAAAACCAATGTCATTGACTTGGAACAAATTTTGATATCAAACCTTTTTAGGACTTGGCAACCCCTTAACACTTTGTGTTTTTGGTTATTATAGGAATAACATGGTAACTTTGAAGACATGTACCAAGGAGCCCTTTGGAGAAATCTAATTTTTCTTTCATAAGAACCTTCTCCTGACAATAAACACAACAACAAAAGAATCAGTGAAATCAGTCTAGCCATTCACGCGTGATGCCATGACCAAGAGAAATAGGTAGGCCCGGACACCCTAGACCAAAGCTAAAAATTACGACCCCCCCCCCTCCCCCCGACAAATAACAACAACAACAAGCTGATATATGGAGTTATTTGAATTCTTACTGCCTATATAGTTGCGTGTTGTATAAAATCTGAGAACTAATCTTTGTTTCATCACTTAAATCTGCAAATTTGATCTTCTTATATCTTTCTAGTGTCATTTACCAGCATATTAATTTAAGATCTAAAGTAAAATACAGGGTGTTTACAAATGATTCACCAGGTTTTAATAATATCTATCTCACATACTACTCATCCGTCACTAATAATTTAAACATGTGCTTAATGAGCATGTTTTCAAGTTTAATTATCACCTTTTCAAAACCCATTCTTGTCATTATCTTGGGTGAGTTTCTATGATTTTCAAAATTATAGAGACACTTTAGGAAGAATCCTCCAACACACCAAAGCACTTAAGTTATTTCTTTACTTTGTAATGCTAATGCAGAAGGGCGGGGCTCCTCACAGGCACTGTGAATTTCGTAACTGCTGAAATGAGAGGCTACCTCTGAGGTTGATTGACAGATGTAATGACAATGACTTGGCCCTTCTCAAATGACTCTCACAATCTTTGGTGAGAGTCATGCGGTGTGCGATTTTTTCTCTGGGGCTTTGTAAAGAACAAAGTTTATGTACCTCCAATGCCATAAACGCTTTCGAGAGTTTCGTACACAAATTCACATTGTCGTAAAATAAATCAACCTGCCGATGCTAGCCGATGTATAACACAATTTACAGCATGTGATGACTTTACCACAGAAGTGTTATAAATATCATGTTTATTATTACCATATGTTTTCTGTTTATTATGTTCTGAAATACACTTCTATATAGTTTTCACAAGTTCAAATATGTGTGTAATTATTTCTATTTTATTAATTTTAGAGTCACTTTAATTGGCGACGAGTGTAAAACTCAAGTTGCCTTTGTTCGATTTTACCATTTTGAAGTTATACACAAAGAGTTTTACATTAACTAATTTCATTCAAAGTAAAACAACATGGATGAACAACAATTTGCCATGCTTCTCGCCACATTCAGTGAAAAACAAACGGAACTTGTCCAGGAGATGTCTTCCATGTTTCAAACCCAGATTCAAGCAATTATTGCAGCAACCGGAAGATTTCAAGAAACTAATCAATCATCAAGCATGTCAAATGTAGCCTTATTCGAGCAGTTTGATGCCAGACGAGAGAAGTTTTCGAGTTACTTAGAACGCTTTGAAAACTATTATGCCATGAAAGGATTGACCGATGAAAAGCAAATTGCGCAACTGCTATGTGCCTCTGTAGGTAGTGAACACTATAACAGCCTTTCTGCGTTTTTGGGTCCAGAAAAACCACTCAAATCACTCGACTACCATAATCTCGTGAATTACTTCAAGAAACTGTTGATTCCAAAGAAAAGTGTTGTTGTTGCTCAACATTATTTCTTAAATGTTTTTCAAAAGAAAATCAGTCAATTTCCGAGTTTGTGGCCGTCCTCAAACGTGATCTCCTGGATTGTGAATTCAGTGTTGAGTGTTCGAACGCTAAATGTAAACAATCTATATCAATTGCTGATGTCTTCTTACGTGCACAGTTTTTAAGGGGATTAAGAGACAACTGGCTTAGAGAACAACTTTTACAATCAGAATATACAAAGTTTGACGACATACTCGAAAAAGCCATTGCTCTTGAGGCGTCACATATCGAAAGTAAAGAACTTCATCAAAATGCATGTTCCAGTAACACTAATATAGAGCCTGCTGGTGTTAACAAGATCACCAAGTCCTCCACTCGGGATCGTCGGCTCTCAAACAATCGCTCTCCTACAGGTTCATTCAACTCTCGTTGCCCTAAGCCACGTTCAAGTAAAGAAGTACCTGATTTCTACGCTCTCGGAATTGAAGGCCTATGTTTGAGATGTGGAAAGGGAAATCATACAGCTGCAAGCTGCCGCGTAAAAAAGTCAAAGCTTCAATGTGACGATTGTTCAAGACGTGGACATGTTTCAAAGGTGTGCATAACTACGTTAATGTCAAAGCATAGTAGATCTGGCAAAACTAGTTCTACCAACGCTCTGGATGCCCTATCTGACTGTGACGAGAATTCTAGCGATGTTTCCTCTGATTACGGTGTACACAAAATTATATCGGTAAAACGAAACCTCAATATTGTTGATCTGTTCGAGGTAGGAGGCGAATCAGACAAGTACATAGTGTCTGTGAGTATAAATGGGAAACCTCAGAGTTTCGAAGTGGACAGTGGAGCAAAATTTTCGCTTATTGCCGAAGACGATTACGACCGTCTAAATTTGAATATTCCTGTTGAACAATCAAGTTTAGCTTTTCGTTCATACTCAGGTGATATAATCACACCAGAAGGGAAAGTTACTGTCTCCATCACATACAAAGGGAGACGATTCAAGGGCGAACTCCACATTGTCCCTGCAGGTCATGATGCACTTCTTGGACGACAATGGATCCGTGGTCTGGGCATCGAATTGTGTGAGGTTGATGCAGAAATGAAGCGACCTACTATTGATCATTCGATTCAACAAGTGAATTCGGTTGAAGAACTTTTTGAGAAGTACGCCACGATTTTCGAACCAAAAATAGGATGTGTTCCAAATTTTACAGTGTCGTTACATCTTCGATCTGGGGCAAAGCCAATTTTAATCGAGAACGGAACGTCCCTCACGCTCTTATCGACAAGGTCAACAAGGAGTTGGACATGCTTGAAAGTGACGGGATCATCACTCCAGTTTCATCCAGTGATTGGGGATCACCTCTGGTCGTGATTCCTAAAGCAGATGGCGGAGTTAGACTCTGTGTCGACTACAAATGCGGAGTGAATGAGCGAATCATTCAGTCTAACCATCCGATTCGGAAAATTGATGATGTACTCGACAGCTTACGGGGATCTCGTTACTTTTGTAAACTTGACCTCTATAAAGCCTACCTGCACTTGAAGGTCGATGAAGATTCAAGCATTATCCAGACGATGTCAACTCATCGTGGTACATATCGTGTCAACCGATTGAGTTTCGGAATCAAGACAGCCCCCTCTGAATTCAATGGAATCCTTACACAAATCTTGAAAGGCCTTCCAAAAACCGAAGCTTATTTCGATGATATAATTTGCCATGGTTCCACGATGGAAGAATGCAGAAGAAACCTCCAAGCTTGCCTTCAACGTCTCTCCGACTTCAATTTACATGTAAACAAGCAGAAGTGTTCGTTCTTCAAAGAAAAAATTGAGTACTTAGGACGAGTTGTGGAATTCAACAAAATAAGGAAATCTCCAGTGAAGATCCAAGCTATCAAAGAAATGTCCCGTCCATCGAATGTTGAAGAAGTACGACGCTTCTTGGGGATGGTTTCTTACTACTCTCGCTTCTTTCCAGATGCATCCACCATAACCTCGCCCCTACGACGCCTATTACGCAAAAACAAGAAATGGGAGTGGACGCGAGAATGTGAAAAATCTTTTCATAAAATAAAGACTGAACTGTGCAGCGACAGGGTACTCGTCCCTTTCAACCCGGAATTACCAATAGTTCTCACCACAGATGCCTCACCGACCGGACTAGCTGCTGTTCTCAGTCATTCTGTTAATGGAACGGAGAGACCTATCGCCTACGCCTCACGTTCGCTCACTGCTGCTGAATGCAATTACAGTCAACTGGACCGGGAAGCCTTGGCCATCATTTTTGGAGTCTCACATTTTTACTACTACTTATTCGGAACTCAATTTCAACTTGTTACAGATAATCAACCCATATCTCGTATCTTCAGACATGACAAGGCCCTTCCTCAAATGACCTCAGCTCGTTTACTTCGTTATGCTTCATATCTATCAGGTTTTAATTACAAGTTGGTATTCAAAAAGGGTATAGAGAACAAAAATGTGGACTGTCTCTCAAGAGCTCCTCTTAAACATACTCGGTCCTCTACTGACAAGGGAATTGGAGAAGAGGTTAACCGGATTTGTGGTCAAGCGATTTTTCAAATTTCAAGTTATGAAATCACAGCTGCGAACATCAAAACTGAAACTGGAAAAGATCCAGTGCTTTCAAAGATTCTTCATGATCTCCTCACATGCTCAACTGACAGTGAATTCACTTTGTCTGAAGGAATCATTTTTCGTGGAGAAAGAATTTACATTCCAGCAGTCCTCCGAAGCAAGGTCCTCGCCGAGCTGCATGAAACTCATCTAGGAATGACGAAGATGAAGCAGCTCGCTCGTCGTTACGTATACTGGCCGCTAATCGATAAAGATATTGAACGTCTCGTGAGAGGATGTGAGAATTGTGCTATAACCCGGTCAAATCCATCCAAAGCTCCCATTCATCCATGGGAAATTCCAAAAGAAAATTGGGAAAGAGTACACATAGATTACACAGGACCTTTTCAAGGCTTCAACTTCCTTGTGTGCATCGATGCTAAATCTAAATGGGTGGAAATAAAACCAATCAAAAATGCACCATCCAGTTCAAACACTATCGCCTTGCTCGAACACATCTTTACAACTCACGGATATCCTAATGTCCTAGTGTCAGACAATGCTTCAATTTTTCAAAGCGATATCTTTCATTCCTATTGCAAAACACACGGCATTTTCAAAAATTTATAGCTCCAGGCCACCCGGCAACAAACGGTATGGCAGAACGTTCAGTCCAAACATTGAAAAACCGTTTAAAAGCTGCTTCCACAGACAACATGCCAATGACAGAGAAACTTCAGCAGATTTTATTGAGATACCGGGCAACCCCTCTCGCATGTGGCAAATCACCGGCAGAACTTCACCTCAACCGCAAACTACGAATTCGGATGGACGCAATTTTTCCTTATGTACCAAAACCTTCCTCAACAGAAGCTCCACCTGCACGTTCTCTTCGCGAGGGAGAGAGGGTGCAAGTACGTCTGTACATTGATAACAAAAACGGTTGGGAGTTTGGGAAGATACAAAAGAAAATCGGAACCAGACACTATTTGGTTTTATTGGACAAATCAGGTCGTGTTTTAAAGCGACATATAGACCAACTACGGTCGACTTTAGTTGCGAAACCCAAAGGTGTAACATTTGGACCAACACAAGTATTTGAAGTTCCGTTGGCGTCAAAACATCAAATCCCTCAGAACAATGAAGAACCACTCATCAGGCCAACAGGTTGTCCTGTTCAACCACCAGCTCCTGGCGTGAATGACGCACAAGCTCCCGAACCACAAGGAAGGCCACAACGTCAAAGACGCCTGCCTTCCCGTCTTAGAGATTATGTTTTAACGTGACCTCGAAGCTCAAAAATAGTGGGGGAGACTGTGATGACTTTACCACAGAAGTGTTATAAATATCATGTTTATTATTACCATATGTTTTCTGTTTATTATGTTCTGAAATACACTTCTATATAGTTTTCACAAGTTCAAATATGTGTGTAATTATTTCTATTTTATTAATTTTAGAGTCACTTTACAGCATCAATTGAAAACTTGTGCCACAGCTAGTAAAATTTTACGGGTAGCTACTAAATTTTTAAGAAATTTTCTTTCCGTTGATGTATTTTATATCAGTATTTGCTTAGCATTAAAGTCAATAAAACTTTTAAAACCTAATGAATCATTTGTAAATAGGCCTACCCTGTTTTACGTCATTGTAATACAGAAATAAATTTAAATCCATGGACATGAAATGGGCATAGTCAAAGGTGCTTAAAACTTCTTATATAACTAATAACACAGTGGAGCCTATTGGGATGTAAGATCAACACTGGCCCATTCTGACAATTCTTTTATAGAGTAGCAAGGGAAGACAACAATCCATGAATAAACCTCAAGCTCAAATATATCAAGGTTAGCCAATAGAGAGTCAGGCAGCTTATCATGGAATTTCACACAGTAAATTTTGAAAAAGTCGCCGGTGATCGCCAGCCTGTGATGTGGAATGTCTAGTGTATTCTTGATCTCTGGCCTCCAGCTCAACCAGCCACCGACCCATATATATATATATTTTTTTAAATAAATATTTTTTTACCAACCTATTAAAAATATATATTTGAGCTTGGGGCTGTTTGACGCCCCCCTCTGGCTGATGCCCTAGGCCATGGCCTAGTGGGTAGTCCGGGCCTGGAAATAGAGATTCATTTATATTATCACAGAGTTAATTTAAAATATTAACTTGGGAGAGGTGGGATATATTTCTACAATTAATTGATGAACTTTGGTATAGGAGTGATCGAGTTTGCTAACCAGAATGATTGAACAATGTTAATGTATAGGGTTCCGAAAGGGTAAAAAAAGTTATTGATTTTTGTAGTACCTCAATTAAAAATACCCCCGTCGCAGCAGACCTGCGTACTCAGCGAATTTCCAAATTAGTAATATTATTTTGACCACATAAAAATGTACACCAAATAAAATAACATGCTCATAAATAGGGAAATTCAAATAAATGGCTATTCTCCTTATGATAAATATAGGGAGAGTATGCAGGTATGCTGCCATGGGGAACACTAAAAGTAGGTTTTTGTCATAAAAAAATTTATTTCGACCATATGAAGCCATGTACTAAGTTTTATCAATATTTGTCCATTGCTAAAGGAGTTTTCCTATTCTCCATATAATTAACATGGGAAAAGAGTATGCAGGTTTGCTGTCATGATAAGCGCAAAAACCAAGATTTTTTACCATAAATGGATGAATCTAAACCAAATGAAGCTGAATACCAAGTTTCATCGAAAAATATTGGTTAATAAGTGAAATATTAACACATCCCTATTCTCCATAAGATTAACATGGAGCCACAAAATACAATGTACTGTGTTTAGACTTTGTAATATCTCGGTAACCAATGGAGATAGAGCAAAGCTTTAAAATACTAAATTGTGTGTGTTTTTTAGCTAAATCCAATGGTCAAAATAAAAATTAAAAATTTTTTTAAATTTACATATGAAAAATGCAAAAAACCCCAATTTTGGGGTACAAAACCCCCCAAAACTACCCCTTCCGGTAGGTCGATATGTCTGGTTTACGAACTCATCTGAATAAACGTAGGATTACACATCTCTACCAAATTTGGTGTTGATCGGACCGTTTTTACAAGAGTTATCGTGCCTAGGGACACATACATACATATATATATATATATATATATATATATATATATATATATATATATATATATATATACATATATAAATATATACATATATATATTTATATATACATATATAAATACATTTATATATACATATATATATAAAATTTTTAATAACTATTATTTTTGGTCTCTGGGCACCTAAAAACGAAAAAGTAACATGGTCCCGGGCTTAGGTCTTACCATGAGACCTACGGTAATAGCTTATTCCCTATGGGAAATTCGCTAAAAATTGACAATTTTAATTTAAACCATTAAAAAAAGCCAAAAAAAGTTAAATGGCTATGGAAAAATCCAAAAATTTGTTTCCCATGTTATTTTTATGAGAAATCAACAAAACCCTTTATCTTACTTTGGTTAATTCATTGACAAATTTTGATCAAACTTGGTATGTACATTCATTACGAAGGAAGGGTGTAAATTATATTTGCTTGCAATACCTATGTGGTGGCAAGTTCTCACTCCTATGGTGTACTCTCTAGGAAATTCACTAAGCATGCAGGTCTGCTGCGACAGAGGTCATTCTTCAATATTAATAACTTTACTAAATTAGTTTAATATTTGACATTTGAAACATAACATTTTTAATATTTTAAATTTCACCGTTAATTATTATTAAATATCACGAGTTTTGCCAGAGAATATTCAGGGATGTTTTAAAATTTACTGTGGAAATCCTATTATGTCATTCAATGTCCGAATAAGAATTTAAATATAAATCAACTCTTACTAGTTAAATGTTTTAAATGTTTAAATGCTGTGTCGGTAATCCGTGTGCCCCGACACAGCTCTTCGCTCCAAATCCAAGGTCCATGTGATCCGCAGTTTGACCTTTCCAGTTCCAGTAGTATTCAAATTTACATGTATGTTTTTACCATTACGATTTGGTAGAAAATGAAAGTCATAAGTTATTATTTTCAAGTAAGTGTAGTTAAAAACATTTGCACAGACTAATAAACCTCAGTTTTTTTGTTTTGTTAATTTTTGTTGTTGTTTTTGTGCACTACATTATCTTTTTCAGCTAATGTACTATTTTTATAGCTATCAACTTATTAATTTTTATAAATCATCTTGTTAATATTTCTTTGTCCAATAATTTGTCTATTTTTGATTTTTATGTACTTTCTGTTTAAATCAGTGACCTTTAGCTTCATTTAATTATTTAATATCAAGATTTGAAATCATCCCGGTTATTAAACGTGAACATAAAACCGTTCTTATTTCCCTGATTTTTATCCGTACGGAGGATCTCACAAGCGGTGGCAGGATTCCAGCAGTCCGTGTTTGTGGGATTAGACTTCACTTCTTACTTCTTGGGATTTTCAGGTGGAGCTTGTCATAAAGAAAAAGTTTTTCACTGCTTTTTTTTTTTTTTGTTTTTTTTCGTCTCCTTAGTGTAATAATTTTAAAACCGATTGTTTTCAAAGCTCATATTGAGGAGTATTCAATGAAACTCTTTTGATTTTAATCAGCAGAATTTTGAGAACATTTGTAATTTTTGTCAGTAATACAGCATTTATTCTATACAATGAGGTTTGTTAAGTACATTGCCTCAGATATTCTCATTATTGTCATTACTTTTAACATCATTTGATATTAACTCTTTTGAGTAATTTAAAATGATTAAAAATTCCAATAATTATTATTTAACATAACAGGTTTATGGTAATGCATAAGTAGATATTCCTAAATGGAAATGTGGCAGGCAAAGAGTTTTAAAACCCAGACTTTCCTGAGAAGGTAGGGATTACTGAATGTGAGTTGAAATATTATTTAATGTCCAGAAACTATTTCTGTAGTTCTATTTTCCCATATTAAGAGTCATCTTCACCCCTGGGCCAGTAGCCCATTGTTGCGCAGTCGACAATGTTAACCATACCCATACGGCTTTTATGCTAAAACATGGTATTTTATTCCCCTGTTTCAGAAAATACCCCCGTCGCAGCAGACCTGCGTACTCAGCGAATTTCCAAATTAGTAATATTATTTTGACCACATAAAAATGTACACCAAATAAAATAACATGCTCATAAATAGGGAAATAAATGGCTATTCTCTTTATGATAAATATAGGGAGAGTATGCAGGTATGCTGCCATGGGGAACACTAAAAGTAGGTTTTTGTCATAAAAAAATTTATTTCGACCATATGAAGCCATGTACTAAGTTTTATCAATATTTGTCAATTGCTAAAGGAGTTTTCCTATTCTCCATATAATTAACATGGGAAAAGAGTATGCAGGTTTGCTGTCATGATAAGCGCAAAAACCAAGATTTTTTACCATAAATGGATGAATCTCAACCAAATGAAGCTGAATACCAAGTTTCATCGAAAAATATTGGTTAATAAGTGAAATATTAACACATCCCTATTCTCCATAAGATTAACATGGAGCCACAAAATACAATGTACTGTGTTTAGACTTTGTAATATCTCGGTAACCAATGGAGATAGAGCAAAGCTTTAAAATACTAAATTGTGTGTGTTTTTTAGCTAAATCCAATGGTCAAAATAAAAATTAAAATTTTTTTTAAATTTACATATGAAAAATGCAAAAAACCCCAATTTTGGGGTACAAAACCCCCCAAAACTACCCCTTCCGGTAGGTCGATATGTCTGGTTTACGAACTCATCTGAATAAACGTAGGATTACACATCTCTACCAAATTTGGTGTTGATCGGACCGTTTTTACGAGAGTTATCGTGCCTAGGGACACATACATACATATATATATATACATATATAAATATATACATATTTATATATACATATATAAATACATTTATATATACATATATATATATATATATAATTTTTAATAACTATTATTTTTGGTCTCTGGGCACCTAAAAACAAAAAAGTAACATGGTCCCGGGCTTAGGTCTTACCATGAGACCTACTGTAATAGCTTATTCCCTATGGGAAATTCGCTAAAAATTGACAATTTTAATTTAAACCATTAAAAAAAGCCAAAAAAGGTTAAATGGCTATGGAAAAATCCAAAAATTTGTTTCCCATGTTATTTTATGAGAAATCAACAAAACCCTTTATCTTACTTCGGTTAATTCATTGACAAATTTTGATCAAACTTGGTATGTACATTCATTACGAAGGAAGGGTGTAAATTATATTTGCTTGCAATACCTATGTGGTGGCAAGTTCTCACTCCTATGGTGTACTCTCTAGGAAATTCACTAAGCATGCAGGTCTGCTGCGACAGAGGTCATTCTTCAATATTAATAACTTTACTAAATTAGTTTAATATTTGACATTTGAAACATAACATTTTTAATATTTTAAATTTCACCGTTAATTATTATTAAATATCACGAGTTTTGCCAGAGAATATTCAGGGATGTTTTAAAATTTACTGTGGAAATCCTATTATGTCATTCAATGTCCGAATAAGAATTTAAATATAAATCAACTCTTACTAGTTAAAATGTTTTAAATGTTTAAATGCTGTGTCGGTAATCCGTGTGCACCGACACAGCTCTTCGCTCCAAATCCAAGGTCCATGTGATCCGCAGTTTGACCTTTCCAGTTCCAGTAGTATTCAAATTTACATGTATGTATTTACCATTACGATTTGGTAGAAAATGAAAGTCATAAGTTATTATTTTCAAGTAAGTGTAGTTAAAAACATTTGCACAGACTAATAAACCTCAGTTTTTTTGTTTTGTTAATTTTTGTTGTTGTTTTTGTGCACTACATTATCTTTTTCAGCTAATGTACTATTTTTATAGCTATCAACTTATTAATTTTTATAAATCATCTTGTTAATATTTCTTTGTCCAATAATTTGTCTATTTTTGATTTTTATGTACTTTCTGTTTAAATCAGTGACCTTTAGCTTCATTTAATTATTTAATATCAAGATTTGAAATCATCCCGGTTATTAAACGTGAACATAAAACCGTTCTTATTTCCCTGATTTTTATCCGTACGGAGGATCTCACAAGCGGTGGCAGGATTCCAGCAGTCCGTGTTTGTGGGATTAGACTTCACTTCTTACTTCTTGGGATTTTCAGGTGGAGCTTGTCATAAAGAAAAAGTTTTTCACTGCTTTTTTTTTTTTGTTTTTTTTCGTCTCCTTAGTGTAATAATTTTAAAACCGATTGTTTTCAAAGCTCATATTGAGGAGTATTCAATGAAACTCTTTTGATTTTAATCAGCAGAATTTTGAGAACATTTGTAATTTTTGTCAGTAATACAGCATTTATTCTATACAATGAGGTTTGTTAAGTACATTGCCTCAGATATTCTCATTATTGTCATTACTTTTAACATCATTTGATATTAACTCTTTTGAGTAATTTAAAATGATTAAAAATTCCAATAATTATTATTTAACATAACAGGTTTATGGTAATGCATAAGTAGATATTCCTAAATGGAAATGTGGCAGGCAAAGAGTTTTAAAACCCAGACTTTCCTGAGAAGGTAGGGATTACTGAATGTGAGTTGAAATATTATTTAATGTCCAGAAACTATTTCTGTAGTTCTATTTTCCCATATTAAGAGTCATCTTCACCCCTGGGCCAGTAGCCCATTGTTGCGCAGTCGACAATGTTAACCATACCCATACGGCTTTTATGCTAAAACATGGTATTTTATTCCCCTGTTTTTCAACCGATTTTCTTTAAACTTATTGGTAAGTGTTTAGTTGAATAGTTATATTAGGTACCTCATACCTCGAAATTTTGAAAATTTTATAATTATTACTCTTTGTGATGACGCAAAGTAACTAGATTTTTCTTAGTAATATTTGTTAAATTTTCAAAATTTTGAGGTATGAGGGGTCTAATATAACTATTCAACTAAACACTTACCAACTTTAAAGGAAATTGATTGAAAAACGGCGTCCGAAACAGCGGAATAAAATACCATGTTTTACATTAAAAGCCGTGTGGTCAATATTGCCGACTGCGCAACAATGGGCTACAGGCACAGGGGTGAAGATGACTCTTAAATACTTTAACAATTACAGTTAATTACAGTTACCCTTTTCCTGGTATATAATGCCAAGGACCCACACACCTTCCATTCAGCCCGATGGCGTCGTGGGTACTCTCCAGACTTGTGCTTTTGCTCCCGTGAACCATCAGCAACACCCGTGCCTACTTCCAGAATGGTCCTTGGTGCATTCCCCCACTCTCAGCACAGGCCTGTAATAATATCAGTAGGAATGCAAATTCCTCTCGTAAGATCTTTTCCTCGCCTAGGTGGAACTTTAATAAAGCTGAGTGGGAGGCCTTCTCATCAAGGCTTGATAGCGGCATCAGGTTCATCCCCCCTAAAATAAAAAACTATGATCGGTTCACTCGCCTTGTCCTGTCTTCCGCTAAGGTGACAATCCCAAGAGGTTTTAGAAAAGAATACATTCCAGGATGGAGCAGAGAGTGCGAAGATCTTTACAGTGAGTTTACAGACACTGCTGACAGAGATGTAGCTGACCAACTCCTTAACTCTCTCGACAACTACAGGAGAGAGAAGTGGGTGAAAACTGTCGAGAACCTGAACTTCACCAAAAGTAGTCGGAAAGCTTGGTCTCTGCTCAGGAAACTCTCCACTGGTAAATCAAGTGAAAAACACGATGCCTCACAGCCTAGCCCTCGTGAAATTGCAAAACGCCTCTCCGTACTTTCAAAACCTGTGCGTACGTCTGCAGACAGAAAAATTAATTTCAAGCTTAATGAGATAAAGGAGAGTCGGCAAGCACCCTTGGAAGTCTCTAGACCCTTCACTTACGACGAGCTGGAAGTGGCGATTGATGCGATGCCAATTAATTGGCAAAGCAGCAGGTTTGGATGACATTTTCCCGGAGTTTATAAAACACTCGGGTAACAAGGCTAGACAGTGGCTTCTGGAAGTTTTTAACACCACTCTGAAAACCGGCGACATGCCTGGGATATTTAGAAAATCCAAGATCATAGCTATCCTGAAGCCCGGAAAGGATCCAAAACTGCCTGAAAGTTATCGGCCTATAGCTCTTTTAAGTGTTTGTTATAAGCTGCTAGAGAGGTTGATTTATAACAGAATCCTCCCTATTCTCAATGCCAGCATCCCTGTCGAACAAGCTGGATTTAGGCCTGGTCGCAACTGTTGTGACCAGGTTTTAGCTCTGACATCTTTCATTGAGGATGGGTTTGAGCGAAGACTGAAAACCTCTGTGGCTTTCTTAGATCTGACTGCAGCATATGACACCGTCTGGAGAAAAGGCCTCCTAGTTAAATTTTACGACCTTATTCCTTGCCCTTTCTTGTTGCGTCTCCTCAACTCAATGCTCTCCAATAGGATGATAAAAGTATATCTGGGACGCAGAGAAAGTACGTTTAGGCAACTAAAGGATGGCCTACCACAAGGGTCAGTGCTCGCCCCACTGCTCTTTAATGTGTATACTGCCGACATTCCTGTAACTCGGTCCTTAAAGTTTATATAATAATGCAGATGATATTGCATTGGCATATCAACACCAGCATTTTCGACAAGCTGAGGAAACACTAACAAATGACCTCACGACCCTCGGTGAATATTTTGAAGCCTGGAAGCTAAATCCAAACAAAACAAAAACTGAGGTAGCTTGCTTCCACTTGAATAATAGACTGGCCAACCAAAAGCTTAAAATCGTATTCAACGGTGTTGAGTTGAAACATAATGACCACCCACAGTATCTGGGAGTCACTTTAGATCGGTCTCTCACGTTTAAAAGCCACTTACAAAAAACGGCAGCTAAGGTGAGAACCAGGACTAACATTGTCCATCACCTTGCTGGCTCCACATGGGGAGCTAACGCACAAGTTCTGCGAACAACTGCTCTATCATTGGTATATTCAACTGTTGAGTACTGTGCTCCCGTGTGGTTAAATAGTGTGCACGTTAGAGAGATCGACGTCCAGCTAAACAGGACCATGAGAGCCATTAGTGGTACACTCATGGTGACTCCTGTACCCTGGCTCCCGGTGCTGTGTAATATCGCTCCTCCTGAAATAAGACGAAGGGATGCACTCATTAGGGAATACACAAAGATCTTATCTGCTCCACAGCTGCCCATCCATGATTACCTACCCCAGAATGCGGGCCGATTGAGGTCCCGAAAACCACCTCTACGAACAGCCTCCCAGTTGATGGACTCGAACTTCACCATCCATACAAACTGGACTTCCTCCTGGGACGCTTTTCAAGGTCGGAACCACTTCTTGATAGATGACCCGACCGTAGCGGTAGGTGGTATGAATTTTCCTCGGAAGCAGTGGACTATACTCAATCGTTTCCGCACTGGAGTGGGGAGATGTAATTATTGGAAGCACAAATGGGGAATGACACAAGACCAGTCATGCGACTGCGGAGCAGAGTATCAAACTATGGAACACATAGTCGAAGAGTGCCCACTGAGTGCCTTCCCCGAAGGATTGGCCGGTCTGCATAGCTCAAGTGAAGCTGGGCAGCAATGGCTTAGCGCCCTGGATTTAGCTCTATAAAGAGAGATCTAATTTTTATTTTTTTTTTTATTTTAGTGTTTAGATTTTTACTTATACTGACTCAGGTGCTCTGCACCGCAGAATTTTTTTTTTTTTTTTTTTTTTTTTTATTATTCTTAAACCATGGTGGCTGGCTGAATGAGCCATACGATATATATACAATTACAGTCAACATCAGGCCTTTGACAGGTAGGTGGCAAAGCTTAGCCTCCTAAAGTTTAAAAATGGATGTGCCGTAAATATAATAAAATAATAACAATTGTTATTTGTGACTTAATAATAATTATAGTAACTAATTATTTTTTTTAATGGTGTACAATTCTTTATATTTGTAAATTTCACACGCTTGCCCCCCAGTTGGCCAGGCTGAGAACCGTATTACATGACGTAGTTCATTAAATGAAAGAGATATGTTGAGATACAAACCAAATATAATTTACAGAAATTAATTTGATATAACAAACAGAAATACAGACACACATCAACCAGTATAATCATACTGTAAACAAACTTGAAAGAAATTAAAATGCAAAAAATAACCATTAGGGTTAAGCAGACTGGAATTCTTTTAGAATGATATTAACCTTTTAAACTGAAGAAGTTTTTAACAGTTTTCAATATTGATAGAACCCCCAATTTATAACACCCCAATCCCATGCACTCATTCACCCTCTCAGCACATGGCCAACTCCCCGAATCTGTCTGCTGCCAGAGCTACCGATAGGTCAGCATAAACCAGTTATAGTGTCTAATGACAGTTCCAGCCTACTCATAAAACAAGCTCAAATACTTCCTCCGCACACTTCCTTGAACTTACTGGAAGCTAACAATTAAGAACCCAAATATTATTGAATTAATAATTAAATTATAGAATATAAATCCACTTTGTCAATTACATAAACATCTAGCTAACTATTTAGTTATTCATCTTCTTGAAATATATTGTTGGTCTACCTGTACAAACGACCTCAAAACCAAGCCAATTTAAATTATCAAAAACTCAAGAAGACCAATGATCCATTGAGTGATTTTATACAAAAATCAGCAACCTATCTCAATTAGAACAGGATATATGGGAAAAATAAACAAATTAAAAGTTTGAAACGGCCTTAAGAAATGCATAGGGAAGAATTTTAATTTCAGTGTATCTTTAAAACAAACAATTATTTTCAAAAACGGATTGCGGCATTGTAATCAGTGTAAAAATCTACTCTGAAATGATGTATTATAGTACACTATCTTTACATTAGAAAATATAATTTCTATCCAATATGGCAGATCCAAGATGGCCACCAAAAATTCAAGACTGTTCAAAATAAAGTATTTTCCACTAAAAAATTATTGGCATTGACCCCACAACATAAAATTGTGAAATGCACGTAAAATGAAAAAAGTAAGCTTTTTCATTATTCATCCCATTACCAAAGAATTGTCATTTTGAATATTGATTTTATAGGTGTAAAACAACTTTCTTTTTTGGATACTCATCAAATCTTTTTCTAAGCCCAAGCTCTTTTCTAGAGCTTAAAAGAAGGTCTCATGAAAATTTCACAGATGCACAGCAGTTGCCGATCAAACGGTTGTTTTTGGCCTTATTTTACTGTACTATATTATATATAAACTTAACATTATTCTTGACTTCCACAAAAGTGAAATATTAAGACTGATAAAAAGTGTATTAAAGCGGTACTAGGTTTTCTATCTCAAAACTTAAAAAAACAGAATTTAATTTTCCATGGTCTAAATCTGTCAATAGTCCCTCTTATACATTATATAATTTAAATTTTTCCACAATTGTAAAAACAATTGACCATTTGTGTAGTTATTTATGGCTTAAGAATAATTATTAATAGCAGCGAATGTTACAAATAAATAAGAGTAATGTTGATGTCGTGTGATGAAAAAAATTTTTTGTAGTAACCTGGTCATTGTAACTGAGTATTTTTTGTGATTTTAATTAGCTAAGTTTATAAAGTTATGTTTTTCTTTTGCAATAATTAGATTATTGTGTTTCTATAGAAACTCATAGTTGAAAGGTGGTGAAAGTTGATCAAGCTGTCTGACTGTTTGCTATCTAAAAGCGTGAATAATTTTTAAAAAGTCCAGGGAATTCTAAACTCAGGGTCAAACCTTATACAACAAAGGTACTTATCTACAGCAAAACCGTTGAAAACTAGAGACATGCCTCGTGGTCGTCGTCTGTTGGTGGGGTTGGGGTTGGGTGCGGCTGCCCTGTTTCTGCTCGGGAGGGGTCCGTCCGGCGGTGGGGAGCATGGGGGGGGGCCCCATGTCACCCTACACGCCGGTGGGCAGCCTTATGGTTTGCCTGGAGGGCTCCAAACGGGCAGGGCAGGATGCCAAACCCTCCTCGGCTTTGCCGCAGGCGGCTTCCTAGAGGCTGGGGTTGTGGCAAAGGAGGTGGTGGGGAATAAGATTGGCTAGGACAAAGAGGTGCTGGAGAGGAAACTGGAGAGCTACAAAGAAGTGAGAGGAAACATTTGAGGAAAATAGAAAAGGAGATTGCTGCTCTCTACCTGTCTGCTGTGAGTGTTGCGCCAAATGACTACGACCACGCTGTCTCTTCACCTGCTGATTGCAACACTACCTGCTTCCTGGCCGCTGTGAGCATTTTGATGCACCCTTAAACGATGAATTCCTTCCCCGCCGCCTCCACCAGTGGATTGCAGCTTAACATAATCTGGCTGCTTGTGATTGTGACTTCAGTTTGATGACTGCGACCCCTCTACCTCTTTGTATGATGGATGGCAGCTTTATTTCAAGGTCACTGTGGTTGTGACTTCAGTGTGATGACTGCGACCCCTCTACCTCTTCATATAATATATGGTGAATTTACTTCCTGGTCGCTGTGATTGTGACATAATGTGTGATGACTATGAGCCCTCTACGTCTTCATATGATTGATAATAGCTTTACTTCCACTTCCTGGCCGCTGTGATGACTTTGTTTGATGACTGCAACCTCTATACCTCTTCATTTGGCGGCTGGTTGCTGCAATGGTTCATTACTTGAAGAAAACAGTGGAATGTTACATTACTTAACTGGTAGAACTAAGTTGGAAAGTAAATTGGATAAAACTCAATTTTTTCAATCTGTTATTATTGAGAAAGATTTTTTTATAAAACTAAGTCAGGCGTTATAAAGTCAATAATAAAAAAAAATAAAGTTGATTGGATTTATATCAGGCCCCAAACTTTTAGTTAAATTGATTGAGGAAAAATAATGGCTTTAAAGCATGATAAGCTATTTATTTTAGCTTATCCAAAGTAATTTTTATAGATGCCTCGATGCCTCTGTAAACTAGGTGCAAAACGGTGTGTTTATGATGATTTTTTATGAGAGTTATTTTAGAAGGACTCAAGTTTAATGATTATTAAAACTACTGTTAGCCAAGATACTGGTTCACAAAGGATCTTAATGTTTATTAACATATCTAGACGCTTAATGTGTACCACCCCGAATTTTTTATAGGGAACTAATGCCTTAGTTGCTAATGTTTATGTGTACGTTACATTTATTATGTTTTATTTTATGTGAATTTGATGTTCCAATCCCACGTTGTCTGCAAAAGATGAAGATGGAGGTATAAGTTACTGTAAAAAACAAATCACTCCTCAATGAAAAAAGCTACATGAATCAATTTGCACAAAACAATCATGAGTGTGTCTTAAGCGTACTTGACAATGTGAAGTTCATTAATGAAAGTGACATAGTGATATAGTGAAAAGTTCTGTAAAAACACTGGGCCAGGGATTGGTTGTTCATTCAGTGACTGGTACAAACTGTTCACGGGTCCATGTATATAGCCTCTTGGTTGCAGAGAAGCCTGAGCTCCACCCGAGCCAAAACAACTGCAGAGCCCAAATATGCCCCAAATTGTTTGCCTCTGTCGATGTTAATAAACTGTGACCAGGTTTTCAACTTAATAACTTCCATTGTGCTGGTGCTTCATAAGTTAAAACCCAGAGGAATGGGTAAAAATCTATGATAAAGTGTTAAAATTTAATAATTCAAGTAAAATAATAATAATAATAATAAATAATCGTTTACTACCAACCTCTAAAAATAGTTTACGAGCCCTCAAGTTGGTGAATCTAGTTAGAGAATCAGTTGGGGACTGATCACTTTAGATCTGTTTCCTATCAAAATGAGACCCTGTTGTATTAAGCTAGGTTGACACGTGAGAGTTTTTCACTCTCATAAAAATCTCTGACAGTTTTTGATAGTACTCGCAGAAAACTGTCTGGGATTAACTACCTTGGAAAATTTGCTGGTTGGCTTAACACCTCTGCGAGTACCTACTGAGAATACGAAACTCTCTGAGAGTGAGAAACTCTCACGTGTAAAGCTAGCTTTATTATGTAATTATTTTTTATCATTCTGCACGAAATCAGCCTGTTTTTTGTTCTCTTAATAGTACCAAAACCGATTATTTTCTGTCCTAGGACTGAAAAATCATCTGGAGAATTTTTTAGGTCCTAGTACTGAAAAGTCAGCTGTTTGCCAAGTATATTATTAATGATTTATTAATGTTGAGGAGCAGAATTTGAAATTCAAACGTTATGAAAAGCATTGTTTGTAAATAACAGAAATGTAAACACTGCATATTACTTACTTTGTAAATATAACCTCGAAAATACAACTTTACGAAAAAGACCCACTTTTGCTCCTAGTGATGAAAACTACTATTATTCATTGGTTACAGTACGATAAAAAATATTGTTCAAAACTAGACTTAAAACTGTTTCATGCTGTTTGTTCTAGTTCACAGTCCAGCACTGTACAAAAAAAAGAAAAAAAAAGAAACGGGAGTATTTGTTTTTGTTCTTTGATTTTTGTTTATTGTTGTGGTTAGATTTGGGTTTGGGCGAACATAAACCTTTACATTCTCGGATCACGTGTCATAAGCAAACATCTAAAAACTTTCCATAATCAACTGAGATTTGAGTAGAAAATCCCGTTTGTGGTAGTTGATGGATGGTGAATCTGACCATTGCATATACCATTGCATTATCACGAGAAAAAGATTATTACTATAAATTACAGAACATTATTCCAACGTTTTCATCAATTATCATCAAGTATTAAAGTTCTACTTAAATATTTTATGCAAACTCACTAATAATGTTTTGTATTTCATACAGTCTTGGCTGTTTTAAGCTACCCTAATAAGTAAAGTCACGTTTCCTGACGAATTTCCTTTGCCTGAATTTTTTAGAAAAACGGAATGTTGTACAATAACGATTAACCATTATGCTATCCATAATTTAAAAAATGTTAAAATAATTCAGGAGGTTATTCTATACAGTATAGGCCCTACTTTAAAATGAACATAAAAGTTTCCATTAATATAAGTCCAAAAGTACTTTGTTTAGCCGCTAGTTGCCGATTTGTTTTTTATGCTTATTAATTTTTATTTCCGTAACGTATTGATGTGCTGAGGTAATAGCATAATACGGCTTCCTTGTTGGTTGCCAGATAACTGGATAAACTGCATACATTTATAACTTAAATTAAAAAAAGAAACATAAAGGCTTATTTAAAAATACCACAGGATGGCGGAGTGGTTAGGTGGAGGGATGATCTTTACAGGGTGTCCTCCACGTACTTATTGATGGAATAGTAGGGCGCGTGGGATACAGGAGTTCCTTGATTTCTTTTTAAAATTTCCTTAGGTTCAAATTTATTTTACTTTCGTGTAACTTGTTGCTCACCTAGTCGTCTGAAAAAAAGGCTTACAGTGTTCCAGCCAAGTGCTAGATGTCATCACTCTAAATGCATCTTTTTGAAGTTTGAGGACTGCATCACAGCTGGGAGTGTGGCCCCACAATATTATCCCATAAATCAAGTGGCTGTGACGGAGGCCATATAAAAGATAAGACTCGCTTAACCCTCTCTTCAGTCAGCGCCATGGGCGGAGTTTTGGGGGGGCCTGGGGGGGCCGGGCCCCCCCAAAATTTCAAAAATACTTGGTAAAAACAAAAAGTTTAGGAGCTAAATAATTATCCATTTAGCTAACACTCAAATTTTTTTCTCACTTTTACTTACCCTAAAAAATAACATTATTTTCTTGATTTACATTTTCTAACCATGTTCATGTATGATACTGAAAAGTAAATGTAATAATAATAAATTATCGTAAATTAAACACTATTTGCCCAAACTACTAAATAGGGATATTTAGTAGATCGCCAACGGAAAATATAACCTTAGGCCCTACAGTTGGCAAAACTGACTGTCAAGCTCAGAGGTAGGTCGGCGCCGCGCTCCGCTAGGACATGTTATCTTTACACTTTGAATTTGAATTAGTAAAGATGTAAAATTAACATGACTTGAAATTATTGTTTATTTTCTATACGTCCCTATGTCACTAGACTTTTTATGCATGTGTTTAAGTCGGCAGAGTCACGTCAGTGTCACGATACCTTACTCATGATTGATAAGTGTTCGGCCTAGAAGACTAGCGGTCCCAAGTGCCGAAAAGGCTTTGTCTTTCTGTAGATGCTGGCGGAGGATAACTCCTCCGCCATTCAAATAGTGCGTTTTGTTCCATTCATAATAAAAAGGGTTTTGCTCTATCTTTGCCGTATCTTTAAAGTAGGCTACGTCACCAAGCTTCATAATGAAATTAACCAAATTTTGGTTTATTGGGTCAAAATAATCAAAATAGTTCAAATTAAGTTATATCTTGGGATATATTTACCTAGATATCCACCATTTCGTTTATCCCACTTAATAAATTTTATTTCGGCAACGGATTGCTGTTGGAACTTCATATTTGGAATGGACCTTTATAATAAAACCAATGTCTATTTTTCCTATATTTTCATAATGGCGGATATTTTTTATTTGTAAACCAAATATATTAAAACAGGCAAATTTTATAAAAAATGTACATGGGACAAAAAAGTTTTAACATTTAATTATCTAGCCAATGATATCAAGTTCCTATAAGGATCTGACGACATTGATTTTGTATTATATTTAATGCGATATGGTTATTTTAATACAAAAATCACAATAACTCCATTATACGTTGTGAGATCTCCACGACTTTGGTAGGGCCTATCATTGGTTAAATAATAAAATTTTAGAGCTTTTTGTTCTATGTAAAATTGTATAGGCCTAACCTATACCAGTTTTAAGAGGTTTGAGATTATAATTTTAAAATGACCGCTATTTAAAAAATACACAAAGTAAAACAAAATGTATTTTTTATGGACATTGATTATTAAAGGGCAAAAACAATATGGCAGATATCTAGGCCTATGGTAAATACGCATTTTAGAATATACACCTTTATCAGAACTTTTTTCTTGAAGTTTAGTGACGTACTTAAAAGACACCCTGAATATGATTTTTTTAAATCAAAATGTCGTGCATCTACTAGGCCTACATGGACAATCCAATAGTTAATAAATCATTAAAACAGTTCAAATAGGTAATTTTACGTATTGGGAGTCTAGAAAACGAGAGCGTTAGTGCAGTTCCCCATTCCTGGGTTCCATAAAAACTGACTGAGTGTCATGACTGTACCGGTATCCCCAAAATAATTGTATCAGACTGTACTATCCACCATAAATGTTTACTTCGAACGCCGCGGCTTAGTTAAAGACGACTGTGTATCAACCTGAATGTAGAGGTTATTGGTATTAAATGTCCTTTATCACTAACCCCTTGGTGGCCCCCCAGCGATCAGAGGTAAACTCCGCCATGGTCAGCGCAGTAAGAACACAAACCTGGAGCAGAGTTTCTTACAAATTTTCACCGCCAAGAAACTCCGTTTCTTGAAGGACTTCAGTTATTCTTTCTACCAGCAGCATTGTGATTGTGACCATGTTGGTTGAGCGGCCTTTCCTGAAGCCTTGCTCTGAATTCTAAAGCAGGTTATTAATATTTGGCATAGACCTTTACCTTTAGCCTATCACAACCATGTCCATTCTCAGATTTTTTTCAATGTTCGAATATTTGAAAACAAGACACAACAAATTGAAAATGTTTTGAAAAATGTTCTTAACTAGTAAAAAGATCGCACAACAAATAACGAAGTAAAGTGGTCTCCTAGTAAATGTGATTTACTTTTAAAAAATCGATTTTTACTGCCTAGCCACTGTAAACTTAAAATGTTTCCATAAAAAATTGGAATCCGTGAATACTTGTGTCGTAGCTATCTCGTTTTTGCGGTTGTGGGGTGGTGGGTGGGGGGAGAGGGCTGCATGGGGTGGAATTTGGAGTGGGCGGGCGACCGGCGCTCCGCTCTAGTCAGTGCCGCCGACGCCATCGTCGACGCCATGCCGTCCCTCCTGCGTTCATCAGGTATTTTCGTGGATCTCGTAATTTACCGGAAAATACTATCGTCGCGACCACACCGGTAACCAACTCTAAAGGCCTTATCAAATCTGTTGTTATTAGGCTACACAACCTCCTCAACAGGAACTGGAGAAAACTTTCAAATTTTCCAAGATTTTAAATTAATCATTACAATTTAAAAAGGGAGGAGTGCGTTTAAAAAAAGTCATCTACCATATTGAGATATTGTAAATATAGTAAAAAAATACAAAACTGTTGTAATGTGATAAATAAATATCAAAATATTCAATGTATTGAGTACCCGTAGCCTATTTTGTTTTTGTAGATGGCCATTTGTCCGAAATCAAGTTTCAATGCACCATAAAAAAGTAATAATAATCGCGTACCTTATAGCAAAATTTGCTAAAACACGTATTGTTTTAGGAAATGACTTTCAAAGTGTATAAAGGGGTCCACACACTTTCAAAAATGCTCGAACGGACGGACGTCGGGCCCGATGTCGGACTCGACGGCTCGTCCAACATGTTCGACAGTCTGTTGGACGCTCGGTCGGGTGGAGTGTTGGGACCGGCAGTGTTCTAAAGGGATCCACACACTATCGAACATGCTCAACCCGACGTCGGGTTCAACATTGGACCTGACAAATTATGTTAAAACACTGCCGGTCCCGACACACCACCGGACCGAGCATCCAACAGACTGTCGAACATGTTGGACGATCCGTCGGGTCCGACATCGGGCCCGACGTCCGTTCGAGCATGTTCGAAGTGTGTGGACCCCTTTTGACCCGTTTTGATACCAGCTGTGTACAAGAGCACTACGTTATTTCATAAAATTACTTGTCTTAAAATTTTAATTATTTAAATTGTTTAATAATATTAGTGGATGTAGGGGCCAAAGCCCCCTAATAATAAAATTTAAATAGTATAGAATTAAATGGATTACTAGTACTTCACTACAGAAGTTTCCTGAAGATTTAATTTTTACTTGACAATGCTTTAGCAGGATCGTTTGCATATATACATCATCCGCCTTTAAAGCACTCCTTATACAGTTTTGTACTATTAAGACACTCGATATAAATGCTTTTTCATCACACTAAATCGATATCATCTGTTTTCGACCCTCGTTTCTACCGTCGAAACACCTGTTTTGCCGGCCTAGGCCGGCAAAATTTTCTGGCCTAGGCCTGCAAAATCAGCTGGCCTAGACCTTACATAAAAACATTCTCAACACGTTGTATCACAAAAACATGTGACTGCAACAAAGAAATGAATTGGTTGCCTAGCAACCGGAAACTCAAGCAGTACATCTCGCTAGGTTAGTTGATGTTATGTTTTGTTTGTTATGAACGAAAAAGTAATGTTTTCCCTTGTTTAGAATTTATTGAATTGTGTAGTGTGATGAAAAATATCGTTCGTAACTCGGGCCGAAAGCGTTTTGCCAACCCTCGATCGTTTCAAGTTCTCGACTTCGTCTCGAACTTGAAACACGATCTCGGGGCCGGCAAAACGCCACTTTCGGCCCTTGTGACGAAATATACTATATCTTGCCTATTGTTAAACCTATATTGATGTAAGAAAAATAAGTTTTTGAAAGAAATCATAGTCCTTGACTTACACATGGCCTATAAATATAGCCTTTAAAAGGGAAAAATAAAAAACCGTGACGGATGTTCAGCCCTGATTTCAGGGTTAGTACACTTTCAATAGTGTTCATCACACCCATTGTCTAGTCTTCTCTGTCCAAGTTGAATCTTTGTATCTTTAGCTTTCCTGTATCTTTGTCCCTGTTACATTTTGTTATTTTAGCATCCCCAAATTTAAATGCAGCATTTCAAGGTATATTTTCTTAACTATTTTTAACTCAACGATGTCAATGTTCTGCTCTTTAAAATCAAATCACGTGCTTGTGTGTAAACAGACTCTTTTAATTAATGTTATTTCTAACATAAAAGGTTTTTTGTAGTTAAGTTTTCGACATGCTTTTTTTGCTTAGTTTATTGATTGAACAAAAGAGTCTGATTAGAACTCTTTTCATTGTGCAACCTATGAAATGGCCAATTTCTATGTAGGAAAAATCCGCTTATAGAATATTAACACTTCGTTGGCTGTAACAGTATATAAGTTTTAATTAATGTTTCATCTTCACTCAATGTGATCACTTAAATTGTTTTAAAATCAAACCAAAACACATACTTAGTGTAATCAAAGTACTGTAGGCGTTTCTCGAACCACAATCGACAATCATAGACATAAATAAGAACAACTGGATCGCTAACCGAAGCGCTAGAAGCGAGCCAGCTTCCCCCACCACTTTAATAAGGTGTTACCGCCACCGCCGCGCCGCGCCTGTCAGTTTTAATCGTAATTGTAGGTGCGTCTTGTTTGTTTACATTCTTTTATTTTCCGAATAACCACCTTACGGTGGTAGGGGTAACGGCTCGTTCTTGCAGTATGGTGCTAGCGATCCAAATGGGCCAGATGTATATAAACCTTGAATTAGCAAACCAGTCAGTTTTTTTTTCAATTTGTAATATTTTGAAAGGTTAGTATTGCTCCTAGTGGATTTTTTTTATTTTAAACGAAACAAAATATATCATTGTAGTACACTGTTGCCACTTAAGGTGATGGTTATTATGTGTTTTTTCACTCATTTGTCATCTAGCTTTCGTTTTGAATCAAACCAGAACACGCGTTCTAATGTACACAAAGCAGACGATTTTAGAATCCATGTGCTATTCATGGAAGACGTTTAAAATTATTTATTATTTTCTTCTTTACGGAAACGCCGATATTTTCCCCTCGTGCCTGGAACCAAAACCTTTAATTTGTGACCCTTTCTCATTATCCTGTGATTAGCAATTTTTATCGAAAAATGTTGCTTACAGAATTATACCGGGTGTCCCAGACCACATGTACACCCTTTAAAATGTAGCCTACAGAATTAATTTTTAACAAAAAAATTTTTGCCCTTATGTAAACGGGTAATGCTCTATCTATCGAAAGTAATTTTTTATGTGTCAGAGACACATAGATTTTTATAATGAAAATTTCATTGTTGTCTATAGTACAGAATAGGCCTTCCGGATTATTTCGTCACAAAACTTGGACAAAAAATGTGCATGACTTCATGTGTAACTGCTATTTTAATTTCTATATAAATAATTTTAAATAATAAAAACCTCATATCCGTCACAACTTGTTGTGCATTTTTGTTTTGAAGCATCACAACACATTACACACATACACAATCATTACGCAGTAAATTTTTTATATACCTAACACATAACTTTTTCAAGTCACTATTTTCCCCATCCACCATATAATAAATCACGTTGTTCATGCATGAGTGTTTTTTATCGTCATTGACTTGGGACTTGGTTAACAGCTCTAGAAACTAAAACCAATTAAACAACTGTGTAGCCTCTCTCGAGGTGCGCTGACTTCCGACTCTAGTGGTCTGGTGGAGAGGCTAGACTTGCATTGTTACCAACACTCGTATAGGCCTACCTCAAACTAATGAGAACCAAGTTCCAAAAACAAGTTTTGCACGTACACGCAGCGCGCTGACGCGTGGGGGCGAATTTCTAAATCGAACACAATTTTAAATTTTGGATGTTACGTTGAATTTGACTCATTTGAAAAGTAAATTTGAAAAAAAAACTTTGGGTGAGTCGGTGGCGTAGTGGTTAGCGCGCCGGACTTCGGTACCATGGCAGCGATGTCGTGGGTTCGAATCCGCGTTCTGCCAGTGACTTTTATCAGTACCTTTTCACCTTGTACTGTAGCGGCTCACCCCCTTACTTTGTCTAATACGATCCACGCACAGATCAATAGTCTATGTGGATGGGGCAAAGTAAGGCAAAAAGAGGTCCGCCAATCTCTTTTTCTAAAAAAAAGAAAAGAAAAAAAGAAATCTTACTTATTTAATACGCTAAGGGTTTTTTGTGTTGAGAACTCCTCCTACAATTTTCAACCGATTTTCAAGTTTTTTGTGTCGTTCGATAGGGCTTGGTCTGTAGTTGTTTCCGCCAAAAATTGATGAACATCGGATATAATAAGGGCGCTATACTCAAATTAAATTTGAAAGTTTCCATTCCAATTAGAATAACATTGGGTCTGGGTTGAACATTTGAAACATCTGTTATAATTCAATAATATTATTAATAATATTAATCAATATCTGTTAATATTCATTGTGTTGGCTGGGTAGCTGAGTGGTTATAGTGCTCGCCTTTGAATCCAAAAGTTGCCGGTTCGATTCTGAGAAAAGTCAGTAGCTTTTTAAAGGTTCGATTCCGGACCCAGTTGCCATTTGTCATTGGGCTATTAATTAATGATGCTTTCTAACAACTGGTCGATGTTAGATAGTAACAAGACTGGGGTTTGGACCGTTCCCCGTCTAAACGTTAAAAATGCCAATGGCGTAGACAAACACAAAAATATACAGCTGTAAATACGTGTAATTTTTTGTGATTACTGTTTTTCACAATGTTGGATTGGTCGGATGTCGTTGATTTGGAACTAAATGCTACTTTTGTATTGTATCAAAATAAATTGCTCGATATCCAGCAACAAGTAGACTAGTAATATATTTAAAGAGCTAAAAATTGTATTTCGTGACGTTCAAGACTGAAAATCCCAATTAAGTATTGAAAAGTATTTTCAATGTTAATAATAGATTCACGATGTACATAATACTACTGTATATTAGATTATTATTTGTTCTAAGTAATATACTAGCAAAATGGTTGACAGGGTAATAATAGAGGGGTTAACATTGTACCCAGGTAGGCTAGGCCTATATCATTTTGAAAGAATCAATTAAAACCATTTAAGGTCTTCCCTTTTCAGAATAAACAGATTCTGTAGAACAGATATGTTTTCAGAATAAACAGATTTGACATATCGTAAAAATAGGTTAATTGTTCACTTTTTTGTCCTGCCTGTTAAGTTGATTATCAAAAGAAATTTTTGAGCAAAATTTGACGTGTATGTTCATTAGACCAAAATGTCAGTCACCATGGGGGATGCTAATGGAGAAAGTGTAAAGATCTTCATTTGAGAATTATAAACTAAAATAAAAAACCCTCTCGTGCTTTAAAACGGGGCCTTTTGTTAGTGTGAGCAGAATTATTTTATTTAGTGTTATTTTTCGTGACGTTTCAGGCGATAGTGGCGCTGTTGTCACTTTGTAGCGACACTTTGAAAGCCTTTGTTTCCGATGCTATTAGTTCTCTCGGCTTGGGGCGCAAATCGAAGCACACTCGCATCAAACGCCTTGTGTTTTGAGCTTCAGCTTCAGCTTCACTTCGTAACAATTGTAACACCACATACGTCTCGCCTTTGCCTTTGTGCGACTTTAGTTTCGCTGACGCTGGCACCCGACGGCAAAATGGTAGAGACGATCAGTAGGTAGTTAGTTAATAACAGAACAGTCAAATTTGTTAAAACATTCTTCATCTTCACACAGCAACTTATAAACTAAGTGGGTTTCCATTGGTCAAAAACTAAAATTATTGTGTAATAAATTAATGACTTTATTTAGGAGAAATAGGCTTACTATAGCTGTCATGTGTAAAACCATGTACCAGTAAACCTGTTTTGATTTTTCTTCATTGTGAGATAGACCATAATTGAAATTGACATTATTGACTACACAGTGAAATCAAATTCGTAGCTTGGCAATAAAACGAATTTCCCTCGTGTTTTTAATAAATTAATAATGTACTGTTATGCCTATACCATAACGCTTGGCATTCTGAAAGTAGGCCTACTAGATTAAATTGAATATCAGAAAACCAAAACGGGGTTATGGAGCGTGTAAGCACGGCAACGTTCTCAGCCGTTTGTCATAATCCGAATTTATATCTTGCACGTTCAGCGGGCGACAGCTGTTACAAGGAGGAATGGAGAAGTTTCTTGGGTGCAAAATGATTCTTATACTGTTTGCGAGTATTTTAATTTCAAGACTTTTCTTAGCGTTGTGCGGGATCTAATTGCTGTTGCAGTTGTCTGTCATTCCTCAGATATACATAGAGATGTAATAGTTTTGAATGAAAATATCTGTTTATAAAGGGTCGTGGGTAGTTATGTAGAGAGATAAAATTGAACTAATTATGTAAATTCATCATTTAGGTTTAGTAGAATTTATTGAACCACAAATAATCATCATGCAATAAAATAAGCACTGTAATTTTTTTATAAAAAAAAAAAAAAAACATTTAAACACTGTGTTCGAAGTTAGCTTAAATGACTATAGGTCTTTTAAAATTTGTACAAAGCAAAGCAGGCACCATGAGTGCCTGTCAACAGACCGACAGACATTTAAACTCATTATCTGATGCATGAAACGTGAAAATATCTAACCAGGCTACTATACTGTCAAGATTCTATTGTAAGACAGAACACTAATACACTAATTTTAACAATATTTATTACTCTTAAAGAACATTAGGCCTACCCGTTTAGTCCTGTAGATGCTCTTATTCGTTTTAAAAGGTTATACTGAAGAGTTTTAAAACTATTTTGACAATAGTTAAAATGTTGGATATATTTTCTTATATAGATTGGTTTTAAAAAGCTTTTAAACGGGGTTTCTGGTTATAAAAAATAAATGAAAGTTATTTACTAGCCAGGAATTTTGTTCACAAGTCTAATTTTAAAATTCATCTTACATCTCCCTTTATCATGTATGAAGCCGGACATTGTTTTTCCCACTTTCATTGCACCTTCTGCCCCATATCTAGCCAGTGCCCTAATCTATCTCTCTTCAACACATTGCTCTTTTACAAAAAGTAGTACAGTAGATAACGTAACTTCTAGTCATTACGTTAGCTTGTGGAACTTGTGCTGACGTTAACAGTGGTGACTAAAAGTCTCCTGTCATTTGGTCAGGTTCCAGTTAGATAATATCTGTAACTGAGGTACTTTATTTTTATGGAATCCATTAAAAGAAATGTGCATTACCTCATCCCTTTATTCAGATTTATTTAGCAATTGCATCCATATCAAATACAATTTCGTTCCGAATTTAGAACAAGATTAGAATATTTTTAAACAGTTTCTAATTTCCAAACATTCCCAATTGATTGCAGTACAGTAATAAAAAATTTTAATTACAGTATTGACAAAAAGTATAAATATAAACTTACACACCCCCCTATTTACCTATAATTTTTTGCATCTATTACGAAAATGATTTAAATGAAATGTTGTTCCAGTGTTAAAACAGATTTACTGTATAATTTTAAAAATGTTTTTTTTCAATATTTTTTTTATATTTTTCAGGACTTCTATTGCTGTTGGCTTATGCTTGCCACATACATGCTCTCCGTAAGTATTTATAATTTCATTTCTTTGTAAATTAATTATTCTACATAATCTAGAACATGATTTTAAAATTTAATGTAAAGGCTTTAGTCAGACAAATATTACATAATTTATTTTATTTCAAGTTTAATGTCATTAATTAACATGAGCTATAAATTTACTATCTATTAGTGTATTGTATTAAACCGAAAAACTTAAACGAACTTAAGAAAAAACTAACCTCTTAATATAACATAAATTGTAAAATTAAAATATAAAACATTATCTAATGACAGCCCTTAACATCTTTACCCTGTATTTCTGTTAGTGTTATATATTTGAAGACGTAATATTGGTTGTTTCTTCGTGATTTATTAGGGAGGACAGGACTCGCCAAATGTTGACAATCTCACATGTTATAACACCACCTTAACTCCTCGCACTGCGGTTGATATCACATTATTTGACAGCTTGCCGACTTTATGGTTGGCTCACAAATAGACCATAGTTTCAGTCTTATTGCATTCTATGTTGCAGTATTACATATATAACTATCCACAACAGTGCAGAAACTTTTGAAGCTCATTATTTTCTTTGAAGTATAAAGAGCTTTAAATTATTTAAATTTGGTTGTTTTCATGTATTTATAATAGTTTACAACTTTTTGTGCTCAAGGGAAACTAAGTAAAAGAGCGTATACTAAAAAATTCCAATGTTTTGGCCATTTAAAAATTTAAAAAATATATATATATATTAAAAAATATAAAAACTTTATCACTGACTTACTATTCACAAAAACCTGCAAACTTAATTTTCTGTACGGTACAAAAATACTGAACCAATATTGTAAAAAATATTAGGCCTAACCGTTTTATATCTCTGGGCAGAACCAAGTTAATAGTGAATAAAAAAATTCATTCATTGTTAAAAAATTTCCCCATTTCTATAAAACAAAATAAATTTAAAAAACCTCTTTAAATTCATTTTGCCTTCGTTGTGTTATTGTTTACTCAAAACCTACACACCCATTTTGTAATTATTCAAAACCTCAATATATATATAATATTTAATTATGTATGCACAATGTAGAATAAACTTTTCAACAATGATAGCATAAAATCTTAAATTACACAACTGTAATAATTTTGTGAAATCTATCAAATTTTTGGTAAGCCGCAAACACATTAAGCAGTTTGAATCGGTTTTGACAAATTTGCAAGAGAACGACAAATATGATTCAGCACCGAGCCCGGAGCCGCACCTGGAGAGCACATTTGTTATTCCCTGTAACGTCGTGCCGAGCTCCATTATTTAGCATAACTGTCGCGCTGATTCTCCCCGGCTGGTGGTTGTTTCCTCAGCCCCGAGAGACTTCATCAGCTCTGTCAGTTAAACTCGCCACTCGAGTGTCCAGAGATGTGGGATTCAGATTCACTTTGTGGGAGATAATGATTAAATATTGGACAGCTCAGCGAGTGCAGTCACCGAGTTCGCTTGAATAATGGAGTTTAAATTTTGTTTTGAGATTTGTGATGAACAACGTTGCCAGTTAACATAAAAGTTTTTGGAATACGAAAAAGTAAAAGAAAAATTCCAGTCTCGTATTACAAGAAGGGCACATACGGTTATAAATCTTCTTAATCCTATTTATCAAGGTATAACAATTATTTATCACTATTGAATCATCATAGTTTTTGTAATTTTAAACATTTTTAATAAAACTATTCGGTGAACCTCAGGTTGCTGACAAAATCAAACACCATTCCTTCAAATTCGTATTTACTGTAGGCTACTGCGTGTTAAATATTATTCATGGAAGAAAGACCTGTGATATTATAAAACTGTAGAATTTGCAAAACCTGTTTTTAATTATTTTTTTTAACAAAACAATTTCTTTGAGATGTCACTATATTTTATAGCAAAGAAACAAAAGACCTATGTAAAATTTCTCATTCAATCCATTTATGCTATTAGAAAAAATAAAATCATTATATATAGCTATCATTATCTATTAAAATCTTTTAATCAAAATTGCTTTGGTTGGATGTTGTTTTGTTTAGCCTGAATGGCAGGTTTTAGTTTCAAAATTGTCATTGTCCCCCAAAGAAAGACAAGGTATTCGTGTTGTGGAGATGCAAATCATGTAACCTGAATCATCATATACAGTTGTGAGGCATGAAGGAAATGAGTAATTTGTTCTGGAATGATGTTTGTACTCATGCAGTTAAAGCCTATCTAAGCGCGTTACGTTTGTCACATAACAAGTTAATCGCATTGAATCACAAGTAGAGGCGGGGATGGAGGGAGGGGGGGGAGCAACGTAAAGTGCTTGTCTCAACACCAAAACCAAACCTCGCCTTTGACTCCACTGAAATGTGGTTATTATATGTGTGTGGATGTGAGACTCATAACAAATATCTTGGTTCGGGATTTTCAAAGATAATATTTTCAAACACCTTTTTTACTTTCAGACATTTTTTATGTGTTAAAAGTCCAAAAGCAGCAAATTGGTAAATTGATGCCCTATCAGTTGGATTGCATCAATAGCTGATAATAGTGTGTAAACGTGGTTCAGTAAATCTTTTATTCGTTAACATTAAAAAAATTAATTCGTTTCAACTTGAAAATTCTTTTTTGACATAGCTTTTTGTTTTGACTTTGGTGAGAAGATTTACAAAGGAGGTGGAATTTTGTTTTCATGCTGTACTCTAGGTTATAAACCGTGATGATTTTTTTGTGATTCTTGGTAGGCAAAATCAAATGAAAGTCAGGTGAGGACTTAAATGCAAATGAACAGTAATTAACTAACAGTTACTGGTATGTATTAATACTTAGCATAGAACTCTGAAAATGTACCTGTCTGTAGATTACTTTTGTAATAACTGTAACAGATATTATTGTACAATAAAAAATTTGACTTGACCTACCTCAATTATTATGTATACTATAGCAGTTCAACTAAAACAATTATAGGTAAATATCCGAGTATAATAGCTTATAATTATATATAAGTAAATATGTAACTAAATAACCTACATATATGTGTAGTTCACTAGTCCAAACGTTGCTCGAAATCGAGCATAAATATTACATTTTGTTCACTAAAATAAAATAACTAAGACTAAAATAAATCAAAAATAAAAAACTAAAAAAAATCTAAACATATGAAAGAGAAAGCCCTCACTCACTGACTCATTCATTCATCACTAATTCTCCAACTTCCCAACTAGCTAGAGTGCTGAAATCTGGTATACTCATTCTTTATGCTTAAAATAGGAAAGTCTGACTATTTTCATATAAATATTTATAAAGGCTACGCCCTAGACGTCCTAAGAGTTTATCTTATGGAAACAACATTCTTTAATTCTAACATATAATAACTAAAAAGGGTCATTGATTTTACAAACAGCTGTTCTCATTTATATTATTGAGGGAAGAT